>PVHX01004471.1:41590-125531 GCA_004024805.1 Geosciurus inauris | reverse complement strand
CAGAGTGGCAATATGCAACTAATTAGAAGAATTTTAGAAAGAACTTGTATAGCTTATAACAATATTGAAAGCTATGTGTTTACAGCATACCACTTATGCTATATTGGGCTTAAATGTTCTAAGTGCTCTGTATGTGTGTGAATGTGTGTGTGTGTATGTGTTTTGCCTTATTTGATCATCATGACAACCTTATAATTCAATTACTATGATATGCCCATTTTACAAATGAGAAAACTAATCTAAAATATAAGTAATTTTCCTAAATCTTAGTATATTAGAGGTGATGATGACTACAGGATTTTGAACTTACTATATCCATTATGTGTGCTTCTAATGCCTCAAGAAATAGCAAGGAGAGAAAAGAAATAACAGGAAAAAATAAGGGCAGGGGAGTGAGTTTAAAAATATGTAGAAAACATTTCTCAAAGCCAAAGACATGAGCTTTGGTATCACCACATTCTATCAGTTATTGAAAAAGATTAATGCCAAAAGACACAAATGTATACATATCCTGATGAAATTTCAAAACACCAAAGATAAAAGAAATCTTGAAAGTTTCCAGAAAATAGAAGCAAAGGAGCAACCATCAGATTGGTATAAAAAATTTTATTACAATAAAATGATATAAAAAACAGAGCATGAGCCGGGCGTGGTGGCTCACGCTTGTAATCCCAGCACTTAGGGAGGCTGAGACAGGAGAATCGCGAGTTCAAAGCCAGCCTCAGCAATGGAGAGGAGCTAAGCAACTCAGTGAGACCCTGTCTCTACATAAAACACAAAATAGGGCTGGGGATGTGGCTCAGTGGTCGAGTGCCCCTGAGTTCAATCCCCAGAACAAAAAAAAAAAAAAAAAAACAGAGCATGCTGGTAGTTAATGAAGTAACATCTTCAAAGTTGAAAGATAAAGCAATTTTAAATATTGCTTATTAAAAATTCTACAATATGCCATCTATCAACATAAATTATTCACTTTCCCAACATACTCATTCTAAACAAACAAAAACTCCAGCAAAAAAAGCAAAAACGTGTATATACTTACATACATATGCATATCTATCTATATCTACATATATATACATGTATAAATATATATATAAAACAAAGAAAAATACACACACCAAGCCAAAAAAAAAAATAGAACCAGTCTAGGATACAAAAAAGTTCTCAGAATATTAGTAAATGCAAAATGGAAAAGTAATTGATACAGATTAGAGCAGGAAGTCAAAATCTTTACAAAAATAATTTTTCAGAATGAAAATGAATTTTAGTGCAAACATGATATGCATAAAAAGCTGAAAGGTCTCCATGAGATGGTGAAGAAGATGGTGAAGAATTCTGTCAGTTAAAAGAAAAAAGAAAATTAAAAATGCCAAAGAAAGAAGTTGTTCAATAAAATCATGGTCTAAATATGGAGTGAATGACCACATGGCAAAACAACAAGCTATTGGTGGTCACAAATAAAATAATGCCACTTGAATTTGATGCTTTAAACACATTCTACTTCAAGCAAAAATGTTGGAAAAACATGGCATTATATCCTTCTGTGTAGGTCCAGAAAGTGCTTTGTTCTGTGAAGAATAATATTTATATAACAATTTTGTTAATGAAATAAGAAAGGTTTAAATATCTTATTAGCATCATGAGTTGAATACTTGAGAAAAAAACAAAAATAAAAGTGGTTCACGTTATGGGGTTGGTTTCAGTGATTTTAAAGATTACACATGCTTTAAAATTGAAAAAGAGTTAGAACAATACTATTTTTTTTTTTTTTTTTTTGGTACTGGGGATTGAACTCAGGGGCACTCAACCACTGAGCCACATCCTCAGCCCCATTTTGTGTTTTATGTAGAGACAGGGTCTCACTGAGTTGCTTAGCGCCTCGCCATTGCTGAGGCTGGCTTTGAACTCGCGATTCTCCTGTCTCAGCCTCCCTAAATGCTGGGATTACAGGCTTGAGCCACCGCGCCTGGCTTAGAACAATACTATTTTGAATTATGTAGTGACCACCAAAGAAACTAGATACACTAAAAATGATTCACGGTAGGGACTTCTGACAAGGACTTAGGAGATTTAGGAATTGAAGTTTTTCTTTCTAGTGATACTTTGTGAATTTTATCTGTTTTCATGGTTTACCTGCTTTACTTTTATAGTATTTTTTATTAAATCATAAGTTAATTAATTAGAGAATTTTTAATGGAATATATAGCTTAGAAATCTCAGGAGTGATACAAATAAAAAAGGTGTTCCTGTGATATGTTAATATTCTTTAAAAATAGAAATGATATTAGAAAATACAAAACAGTTGCATTAAATCCACAGGTTTGAGGATCAATATATAATATATAGTCAATATAGTGGAAATGTTATAAAACATATAACATTAGTTGTACCTCACTTCAACCATCTGCCACCATTGTGCCAGGGCGATCTTCCTTAAATATGCAGGTGATTGCGTCACCTTTGACATTTTTGATGATTTTGACCCCTTTTTCATGTTCTTGCTTATGTTCAACCCCTTCTCTTTGCAAGCACTCCTGCACCAGAAACTTCCATGAGAATGAGCAGCTGGCCATGCCGTGCACATCCCACCACCTGTTCAAGCTTATTTAGGATCCCCTTTCATCTGAAATTACAATTTCTCTTGTTTTTTGCTAGCATCTCAACATCAGGAACTTGTAACCATTCCTCAAAATCAACTTTATTTAGTGACGTATTTTATGACTTCTACCAAAAGAGGATTGACCATTTCTTTTTACTTTCCCAAACTACTTTCTACATATATCTACTATTGGTATCTATTAATTACTGAATTAAATGTATTTGTGTCCCCTCCAAATTCCTATGTTAAAATCCTAGCCCCAAATGTTAGAATGTAGGGCCTTGGGAGGAATTTAGCTTATGAGGGTGGAGCCTTCATGAATTAGATCAGTGACCTTATAATATGTACCCAGAGAGCTAGCTCACCATCTTTCTTTTATGTGAGGATGCAAAAAGTCAGCAGTCTGCAACCTTAGAGGGCCCTACCCAGAATCCAGTCATGCTGGTACCATCAATTTGAACTTTCAGCCTCCATAACTATCAGAAATAAATTTTTGTTGTTTATAAACCACCCATTATGGTATTTTTGTCATAGCACCCTGAACTAAGAGTGCATCTATAAAATTCCACTATACTTCCTTGGTATATGCCAAGTTTCTTGATATGTGTTCACTGTTCCAGAGGCAGGGCCAGTGCCAGCCTCTGTTTAGAGCTTCTGTGCTGGATTATCACATGGAAGAAGTGCAAAGGAGTTAGAGTGGAGAGATGAGGGCTGAATTCATCCTTTTATCAGGAGCCCACTCCTATAACAACTACTTACTTTCTCCATAAAAGTATTAATCTGTTCATGAGGACAGTGCCCCATGATCTAATCTCTTCTTAAAGCTCCCACTTTGCAATACTATTACATTGGCAATTTGCTTCTCAATAATATATCTTTATTTTTATGTGTCATTTCTTGCTCAATAACTTGGATATATTACTCAAAAAAGTGCTTCCTCATAATGGGACAAAGTGAGAAATGGTCAAGAATTCTAGCAAAACACTACTAACTCAATTACCCCAATTTCCAAAATCAGATTAATGGAAACCCATCTTTATTGTGGTCTGGCCCCTAACCATCCAAATACTTCTAACACTAATCATGTTTTTCTTACTTTCTTTCTAAATACGTTCTATTAGTTCCCCCTGACCCTAAAATGTTCTTCAGAGCAAGTCCTTATCCACAGTTTCTATGTGGTTCAGTTGGAAGGATATAAATCAATAATACATTTTAAAATTGCACTCCAAAGAAGGTCTAAAACTTCATTCCTACATTAATTGGGTATTCCCTGTATCAGGGAAAAAAAACTCCACAAAAATCCTTGGACAGTATTCCTTTTCTATCTATGAAAAGTGGAGTGTTGACTGGGAAGCTGGATGTTTATGAATAATGTCTGCTTGTTTCCCAAGCTTCAAACAATTCAAAGACCAGAACACATACGTCACCTTTATATCTTTGGTTCCCAGCACATAGGAGTCCCATAGTTAATAAATGTTGAGTGGAATAAGCAATCACTGTGGAGCCTTAGCATAGCTCTGTAAGGTACAGCAGGAGAGACAGTGTCTAACATCAATAACAAAGCAGATTAGAAAAATAAAATTATTGTTGCTGGGTACTAATTTTTTCTGGAAAGGAAACTGAACATTAGAAGAAGCTAGTTTGAGTCCAATTGGTCATGCTCAGCACTGTGATTTTGCTAAGAATTCCTAATTGGCATATTAAGTTAGTGATAAGAAGCATAAACATTGGTACCCAAAACCTGAATTTGAATCCTGTTTCTGCAACTATATAACTATATGACTGTGTAACTTTATGACTTTGGACAAATTCTGTAGTCTCTGAATACTTCAGTTTCATCAAGTATAATCTGGCTGTGAAAAGTATAGATCTGCTTGCTAGGATGGTTGTATTAACACCTAAAGCTTAGCACAGAGATTGGTACACAATGAACACTTTCTACTATGATTTTTTGATCACCATTTGTCAATTGTTATATCATGTCTTTTATATTTGAGAAAGTTTGAACCTAAATAAATTAAACTTGTCATGCATTACACCCTAAAACTAACATTCAAACTTAAGTTGCAGAGCTTTTGCTCATGTATTCCAAATGATGCTTTCAGAGAACATTCGGTAAGAAAAGAAGAGAAAAATCTTTTTTTAAACCTTGGCAACCTGAAATCCTAAGGAAATAAGCTTCTCCACATAGCTGAATTTTCTGGATAGACAAATTTTAACCCCTAAAAATACACAGCATTCTTTTAGTTTCCACTGTTAGTCAACCATATGCACTTCTTAAATTTTGCTTTTTGTAATCCAGGCTTGATATTTCTATCAATTGCCATACAGAAATACAATCGCCTGTTGCCCTGAAGAGCTAGTGAGCTTGCTCCTTCACTTCCAGGCTCTAACCTGCACCTACTCAAGTCCTTGCATCTGTGATTCTGGAATTTTACTGTCCACTTCTCTGCCTCATGTGACAGCTTTCATGGTTCTTTGTTGCCAGTGTGCATGACAATAGCAGTCCTATCTGTTCTCCTGGTAATTTTTACTCTAATTCTTCTGAGTTGATAGAAATAAGTATATGTAACCAGGCTGATTATAAGCACATATACCATCAGAATACACAGAATCTGAACGAAGCCCAGAGGGCATGATATGAGTGAAGGCCATGGGATTGGTGTGTAAGTGTTGATACATCTATTTTGGTCCATTTCATCTGTTTTGGCTATTTGATCACTAACATATGCTTCTTTGTATGTTAGATGGGGTACGTATTAATGTTTAGTTAATTCATTCAGCTTTCTAACATCGTTGACATGTAATACTTAAATTCCAAGATGGAGATACAGAGAACAATTATTCTGAAGCAGGAGGACTTTGTAAACCAAAGCATTAAATCTGAGATGTCTACTGTAGAGTTCTGCAGTCAGGTGCTAACAAGATGTTGAATACGAAGTTGGTTATTTAGATACATTTTTGCAAATTTTACTTGTGTTTTTTCCATCTGCAGTAGAAGTGTGAGGAAGCTGAAACAAATGTTTCAGACAATCACTTATCTGAGAATAATCTCTTTAAATATGCTCACCCCAACACATAAAATGTAATACATACAATAAAATGATATTTTTCCTGCAGTGCCATCTAATCCTTAATTAGAAGACAAAGCGGTGAATGAATTCCTTTAAACTCTACTCCTGTGTATTCTAATGCTAATTATAAACTTATTTAGTCATTGAGTGGATTCTAAAATCTAAAAACTTGTGGTGTATTTGAAACAACAAAGCTCCTCCTCCTTTAAGGTTATGTTGCTTGTATTTCATCTAAGACACTTTGCAGATGTTCATTTGTTAATGTTACAGAAACAAACAATGTAACATTTAAATATTATTAATTATAATAATCAATATGTATTTGTTTGATGGTCTCCCTGAATTTGTTTCAACCTTAACAATTTTATTTTGATGGAAATGTTTCTCAAATCAATATATTATGTCACAATTCTGTTCCAAAACATTTATAAATCTTTAATGCTTTGCATTTTTAATAAAAATCCTCCTCCATAATCATTGATCATGTTTTTAAAATCATAAACAGACCTATTCAACATTATCTTCTTCAATCCAATGTTTTATTGCTTTTCATACAAACTCTAATATTGTCCTTTTGCTTGCACCTCTGTTTATATTATTTGTTCTTCTGAATTCTTTCCTTTGCGTTTTAATTATTCAGCCACTATGGTAACTTCTTTCCTTTTTTCTGTTAACTCAAATCTCCTCCTCTTATCCACCCCCCCACTTATTTTTTTGTTTGTTTCCATCAGGAATCCTTCCTGGTTCAACCTTACCTGATTACCTGATTTTTTTTTAATCTTCTTTATGTAGCTATGGATTACCTGTGCTGTTAAATAGGTTTCCTTTTGAATCTTTTTTTTTTTTTTTTGCCTTTTTCATGAGTATGTGCTTCATCTTTTAAAAAAGAGGTATGAACCACCAATGAGAACCATCCCCCCTTTTTTTTCTTTCATATTTATCTCCTTTAAGCCAGATGCACTTTTTAAAATTTTGTATATTTTTTTTTATATTTCATTCTTTAGCAAATTATGGAAGAGCTATACGTAGTGCACCAGTTAGTAAATAGCAATCTGAGCTCTGAATCCACTTACTTGGTTTTCAGCTCTGGCTTTGGTTGTCTCTAACAGGTTGTCCCACCCATGTTAGGGAGTGTTCTCCAAGTTCTTTATTGCTGCTGTTTTAGTTATTCACACATCATGCCTGAGATTTGGGTACATTAAAGACTGTGACCCTGTTTCACAGTTGGGCAGAGAGGTGTGAAGTGGTCGTGGTCGAGCAAGGCAGCAGGAAAAGTATTCAAGGAAGCCAATACAGAACAGGGCTGTACTGTGTTCTACTTCTCAGTGTTATCTGCTAAACTACTCTTCCTTTCTAGGAACAAATTCTATCTTCCCTAGAGGCTAAATAACTCCCTAATGGTAAGTCAGTCACTTAGGAGGCACATTAACTTTTCCAGGCCTCTGGGGTGTCATTACTTTGAAATAATCTGTTTCTAGATCACTGGCTGCAATGATAGAACACTACAGTAAATGGTACCCTAGTGGCCCCAAAGAGCTAATGCACCTTCCATAATGCTGAACTTGCTGCAAGGCTCTGGATGCTCCTAACACTTCTTCCACATCTGTCATAGGACACTGAAACATTTATTTTTTCCTGGATAAGGATAGCAACATATCAAATTGTCTTTATTTTGCCCTTCATATACTCATTTCTGCTTTAGGGATTCTTGCGCTATCCCTTGCCCATCTCTCCAATATCTAACCTATCAGGGACTCAGAATCCTCATATTGCCAACAGGAATTCATTTTTCTGCATCCCTAAGGTTTGAACTCTCTGGTTAAAATTTTGCTTTCCTGACCCAAACATCTCACTCCTTCATGACAAAATATATGGACAGTCAGTCCTAATCTCATAGGGAATTACACTAACTAGCCTTTATTTAAGGAAAAATAACTCAGATTATGGTATTAGTAGCTAATCATGGATTTATTGCATTCATGTGTTACTTCTAATGTATGCTTTAATATTAAACATTTGATTTCATTAGACTAAGGTTAACACTGACATGATAAGAAATTTTAAAAGTAGAAATGTTATAAAGTGAAATGTGTCTCTCTGCCTGATCTGATCCTAACAGTCCAGGTCCCCTTATGTGGGCAACCTGTCTTACCAATTATTGTATATTTTTCCAGGGTTAATTTCACATTTATGTATATATGTGTGTACATGTACTTTTTATATAAATTTTCGCTTAATAAACATATTGTCTTACCTCTTACTATTTCACACATAAAAATATAAGTTCATGATCATTCTAGTTAAATACATACAAAATAGCAGTATTCTTTTTAACAGATATATAATTTTCCACTGTATGGATGTACCATAATTTATCAAACCTATCACTCAGTGATAGGCAGTTTTCTTCTCTAAACTCTTGTTATTGCAAACAGTACTATACTTTTTTTTAAATCAGCCTTTATACATGAGTGAGTTTATCTGTATAATAAATTATGAGAAATGAAATTGTTGACACAGGATATATACATTTGTAATATTGATATGATACGATCCATCACAGAGTCTATAAAAATTAACCTTGCCTCCACAATATATTGTGCTATTACATTTTAATGTTGACCAGTTTAATAAGTAAAAATGGTTAAACATTTAAGGTAATTCAGCTGACTCATGGACCAAAATTCACAATTATGTCTCTATGATCACAGAGCCAACATCTTTTCTCTTCTATTAGCCTAGTTATAGGCAAAATGTATTCTGTGCAACCACACAAATGACAACACATTTGTACCCATATTCTTCATCTGGCCTGAGAAGTTAGGAGTGAAAGAAGAAGGTTATGAAGCATTGGTAAGCATGTGTATAAAAGGATATCCAAAATAGACAACAGGAAGAGGGGAGGAGCCAAGGGAGAGGCTGGAATTCAGAGAGCTGCTCATCCACAACTCCAACTACAAGAGAGCTTGGTGAGGAGGTGTGAGACCAGTCACCCTGGGATGTAGCTCTGACCTGATTCCACAGTCTTCACTGGCTTCCTTGTATCCAAAGTCCTACCCACAGCTTTGTCTAATTCTCACAGTTACCTATTCACAGCTTTTACTTTGGAAAACATTTATAATAGACATGAGTAGGGATCATGACTGTCTCTTCTCCTTTCTTCCTTTCTTGCCCCCTCCCTCAATTTTTTTACTCTCTCTCTTTTGGATTGTTTCATTTTAATCCATGGGACTAGTGGTAAGTGAAAAAATGCCCCAAAGATTCTCCTTTTATTGAAAAAAAAAATCTTATGGATAAGCTGATCTTTTTCAACAAGAAGAGAGAAAAAATACCCAACCCAACATAATAGTCTTTATAGCCTCATAAACCACAGTACCACCCAAGATGTTAACAAGCTGGCATGTTTTGAGCATCAAAGATAGAGAGGAAACTGTGTTTACATGTTTGGCACAAAAACTAATGAGGAAAGTCAATTGGCCCTTTGTCTTGAGGGTCTGAAGCGCCGAGCTCTAATGTTTGGTTTCTTCGTTGGCACTTGTTCAAGTAATCACTCGTGGCCTGACAAAGCGGCACTTGTGTTTTATTAGTGGCCATACTGAACTCCCCGCTCGGGCTGTGTTGTCTCTCAATAGAGTGTGCAGCAGAGGGCACACTTATTTGAAAACACTAAATCACAGCATGATGATCTTTGCTCAACCAGAGCAACCCAGCAAACAACAAAAAATGTTCAGAGTCCTGTTCCTTTTGTTTGGGGAGGGACAGAGATGAGAATGGGGGGAGGTAGAACTAGTGCCTGTGGCTGAGCCACTTGGAAATGGCAGTAACAAAACCGAGTTTGTAAAAGCCATCTCTTCCCCTTCTAATCATGGGTGTTACATTAACAACTGACCCTGCCGTAATGCATCATCTCGCCCAAGCCATAAGGGGCCGTACTCAGCCCACAATGGCAGGAAATGTCAAGGTGACCCCAGAGGTCTTTTCCTTTTTGATTTCTAAGGTGTCATGAAAGAATAATCATGTTGCTCTGAAAGGAAGCTGACTTTGTCTCTGCAAATATAGTTTGGTGGAAAGAAAAAGTTTTCAAAGTGGGTCAAAGCAAAGTGTAACTTTTCTCATGAGGTTGTTTTTTATTCTCCTTCCTGATACTTTCCCTCCCTCGCATTTATTATTATTATTATTATTATTTCCATTTAGAAATAGGAAATGCTTTGGATCTTCCTGGAATTTTTATCTGCACAACTGAACAAGTAAGTATCCAAACATTTGGCTGCTAATTTCAAAGTTCTGAACCAGAAACGAGGACTCCAAAATCTGGTTGCAAACATTTTTAAGTGACAGTTTTGGCAGTTTTACCTACAGATCCAGTAAAAATAAAACCTAGAACAGTTTGTTCTTAAACTATTTCTAGTATCAGTTCTGTGAAGAAAGTACTGAACTACACATAATTAAATTTATTTTTTAAAGTGACTGAAATTTTACATGTTGGAAATGAGAATTTGGGATAGGTTAAGATATGTCCTTGCCTTTGCCAAATCCTTGAAGTTCTCTCTGGCTGTCTGCCTTGCATCAGATCTTTTTATGAAGGGTGTAAGTGTACATTCCATGTATTCACTGCCACTGAATAAGTCTGAGTGATGTCTACACTGAGAAAATGAGAAAATGCTAAGTGAGACTTATTACTCAGGAAGTCATGTGACAAAAAGTTAAAAGTGCAGAATATACAAAATTCATTTAACTAAACTGTCCAATTTATCTGACTAAAGTGTCGAATATGCGGTATCTTCTTTGCCAATTACTACTTAAGTGTTTAGTTTTTAAAATAAAGAGGATGCTGACCTCAGAAAAGCTTTAAGTTTACAATTCTGTAGCATGTTTTATATGAGCCTTTGAAACTTCCATTGTCCCTGCAGGGGAAAAAAAAAGCATTAATTTTACATGCGTGTAAAGTTAATTCCAAATCCTTATTCCTATTGTTAATAATATTTACTTCTCCATAATGACCTATAGCATGCCAGAAGCACACATGACCTGTTGGTGATGGTAGAATAGGTAAACAAATAGAAGCTTTCCAGAAAAAGTAATACTATACTAAAAATGAAAGAAAGAAAGAAAGTAATTCCTCAATAGCCTCCTGACTTTTGAAGAGGGAAGTCGGATAGGCGATATCCACTGCTCTACTGGGTCTAAGAAGACAATATGTTTAAATAGGATTTGCCTTTCTAAAATAGACAGTTCTATTCTCAGCCTTGAGACCCAAGGTGATGGATGTAGTAGGAAGAGATAAGCTTGAGCCACCCCCTGCCACCCCAGCTCTCTGGAATCTGCCAAAGCCCCCTGCCCCTGAGGCACGTGCACCCAATATAGGTTCTCCCTGCAGGCTCCTGCTGCAGAATGTCAGTCACGGCAGCTCACATTCAGAGCTCAGATTGCTATGAACATAGCAAAGGGATGGGGGTGGGGTGGAAAAGAGGAACTGTGCGGCCATCAGCTATTTCTCCACGGAGGAGCTGTCCACAGCCTGGGATCAGGATGGATGTGCTTCTGCAGCAGAGGGGCTATTTCCCTGCATTCGCATGACATCCCTACATGGGGCGGCCCAGAGACCCCTCCCCTCCATCCCCACCTTCTGAGGATGAGCCACTCAGAATTTATCAAAGTGAAAGTTAAAAGCTAACTGCCATTATGGCCTTTTAAGGAGAAAAAAAAATATTCCCGTTGTAAAATGTATACCCTGCCTACAAAGCATTTGCAGTTTTGATTCACAAAGGATATTTTTTTGAAATGACATGAACTAATAAATTAATTTTCCAGCTAGAGTGGTATAAATGTGTTAAGACATATGTATTAATACATTAAAAGTATAATGTAATATATATTATATGTGCAGTTTTTATAAGTATTTTTATGTATAATATATTTATATACACTAGTATAAATGATTCTGTGTATGTGTAAAAACACGTTGTCTTGCAGAATTAACTTAGTCAATAAGCAAATCTTATATAATCAATATTTTTAAGGCATGGGGTGGAGGGACTTCACTCACCAAATGTGGAAGAAGGAACAAGGCCAACCAAATAGAGTAGTAACTGAAGTATATTAGTCAATATGAATTTCACAGTGCAGACCAACCTCATAGAACAGAAATAATGACTGTGTGCTTCAGTGTTTCTCTTTTGCGTAACCACTCTATTATCAGCCTAAGCATTCCCCGGGGATGATAAAATTTAAAGCTGATGTATTAGAATAGTTAGATAAGGGTAAGGCATTTAAATAGCAAGCCAGGTGATGATGCTCAGTAGTTGCCTATGCAGAAAACCAGAGGCAGAATAAGGGTGGGCGGTGGGGGAAGGCAAAGAAAGGAAATATCAGGAACTGTTCCTTCTAGAGGTGGACCATTGTCAGAAAATTATTCAGATTACAGAATTAAAGCTGTTTGAAACCAAACACCTAATTTGAGCAGCACTATGAAAACTGACCTCAAATGATAATGAGAAAGAAAACATTTTTAGTCTTAAATGTAATTTCACAATGACAGATAATTATTTAAATGACTTTTTTATATTGGATGTTTATCTTAGTTATAAGAGAATGAAAACAAACCACTGATGTATGCAATCAACAAACCATAGATTTTGCATAGCAAAGGAAGCCAGAGACTTAATAAAACAGTTTCACAGTCTATTTTCTTTGAGGACCATTGCTCTCTTGTCTCTCCATCACTTTAAAGACACCAAAGGTAAACAAATAACTGAAAATCTAAAGGGCCATTTAAACAGAGCCTGGCAATGTTGATAGTATCTTTTTTTTCAAATAAGGTTTGTACATTAATTTGTAAAATATGATTTTAAAAGCACTTAATATAGCTGATGAATTTCATTCAACATTTGTCAGAATACTAACCAACAATATATGTCATTTAATTTGTGGAAAGAAATGCTTAAAATAGAATTGCTATTATTCTAGCGGTGATGAAATAAAATATCACAATTAAATAAGTTGGCCACTTGCTGCTATTGATACTGGAACTCTATGAAAGCCTAAATAGTATTGCATTACTAAAAACCATTTAATTTAGAAATTCAAAAGACACTAAGTTTTCAAATAAGCTCAATTATTTCAAAGTAGTTGCAAAGATAAGCTACCCTTCTTATAAAAAGTTAGAAATCACAATATGTGATAACTAAATTTGACATTTTTATGAAATGTCAGTTTTCTAAGTAGAAATTCAGAAATGATTACCAAAGGTTTTCATTAAAATTTAAAGCCTGTAAATAACAATATATATTTTACTCTTTAAAACAGAAAAAATGATAAAAAATATTTATCATTTCCTTTCAATGAATTCTGCCAAAAGATATCAATATTATATTTTATTATGAGACCCAAATAACAGCAGTAAATTTCTCTCCACTATATCTGCCACATTATATAGCTTTCAATTATATTTTGAACTACATTTCTCAAGTTAAATTTTTTTAATTATTTTTTAGGATATGAAATTATTTTATAATTCTTTATGTTCTTCTCTCTTGCAGATTATTTTTTAAATGAAGGGACATTCTGTACTGGATATTATCATTTATTTATATATTATTTATTATATAAATTATATATGTATATTTCTTTATATATGTATTATTTTTCTTTATCTGGCAAGAGAGTTTTGGTTACATGGCTAAACATAAAGCAGAAGATAGGCTTTGTGAATGGTTTAGGACTTTTGCTACTTTGGCATTACAAATAAAAACAGACACAGTCATCCCATCAATCTACAAAAATATGAAAGCACAAATATTCCTAAAAATATTGAAATAAATGACTCCACATTCTTATTCATCACTTCCAGAAAGTAAAAATATAGCTTTAAATTTGTTGAACCCCTTTTTTTAATTTAAAAACTGATGTTTAATATAGATCTTGATGACCTGATGCTGTTATCTCTACATGGCACAAGTTTTTGACCTTCGGAATTATTCATAAGCCTCAAACGCAGTCCTGTGTTTTAAGCATGTCTTTGAAGTCTTTGACTAGATTCAATGTTTACAAGGATTCTCCCTGCATGAATTGGGTCATGTTGCTACCAAACAATGTTCTCAAACCAAAGCAAAATATAATTATGTATCAATGAATGATGTGATTCCTCCTTTCTCTTTAAGACCAAAGAATAGCTTGCCTCAGCATTTTAAGAACTATTAATATAGAAATGATGTAACTTAATTTTCCAGGTTGAGTTTTTCACGAGTATGTAATAGAATGTTTCTTTGGAAACCATAAGGCCTTTACTAAAAATCCAAGAGGGCATTTGGATATTTCAATCATATAAATAGGAGATAGCTTTTCCTGTCTCTAATTTTTAACCTTTCCAAGGGTTCTACTGAGTGCTGAGATAATGCGAATGGACCAAAGCTCCAAGCTAGGTTTCTGCAGAGAAAATCTGAGTCCTGCAAGTTCGATTAAGCTAGCTAATTTTCAGTCAAACAAGCTAATTTCCAGACAGATTCTTCTGATGTTTTCCCTCTGTTTGTAATTTGCATCATTAAATAGCTCGGTGTTTCAAAGCAGCCACGGCACCAGGGTCATGGGGCTTTGTGTTAAATAGCAGCCACCTCGATTTTCCTTTTTTTTCCCCTTTTCCTTCTTCTTCTTCTCTTTTCTTTTCTTTTCTTTTTTTTTTTTTAAGAAGGAACAGAGAGCAGCTGATCCTGCAGTAGCGTGATTTTCTTTTTTTCTTAGTGGGAAGAGGCTGAAGTGTCTTGTGGATCACAGAAATTTGCTTTGGTTCGGAGAACAGCTTTCCTCAGTGTCTTTGTGCTCCAGAAAGCAGCCCAGGATCACAGGTGGCCTTGATTATCAAGATTTTTTTTTAATGGTGTCCCCCTCCCTTTCCTAGAACAGCAGGACATCTTCCTGACATGAATATCTCATTGTAAGTGGCATAAAATTCAAAAATCTTAAAGAGATATCCAAAAAAAAAACTACATTTAAAACAAAACCTACCATTAAACTTCAAAGGGTAAAAATTGGTTTGTAATGATCACTGATACTTCGAAAGGGTTATACAAGCAGATATGTAGAGTTACAGCTTATCACGGCTAATTTTTCCTAGAAGGTTTTCAAAGGGCGACTTCTCAAATTATAAGCCCAATTCAGAAAAAATGGGCAAACACCTCTTCATTCTTGCCCATACCTGTCCAGAATAAACTCATTTCTCTTTGTCTCTCTGGTCACAGGGAATACGTACTTGGGCTCATTGGTACTGCTTCTGCTCTACAAGCTGATGTTGGTGCTAGTATTAAAAACTCTTCCATTATATAACTCCAACCCATTCATATTAATATGCCTGAGTCAAATGACCCTTTCTGTTCTGCAGGGGGTGGAGAGAAGACCATACAATGCTCTCTGAAGCCATAAGGACAACCTCATTGGTACAGATAAGAATTTTGCTCTGAAGTGACAAACATCCTGTCCTGAAACATGGCCTGATGGCTACAAAGAGTTTCTTTGGAAACACCATATTTTGTCATTGAATTGTCTTTACCATATCACATACTCCTCAGCCATTCTATATCAATGTTCCCGGGGAGTTAAAGATGGCTCAGAAGAAAAACTGTCATCTTGAACAAAGAAACACGATAGATGTTTGTTGTGGGGGAAGGCCCAGTTCAATTGGCAGTATCTCTGGGTTTCTATTTTGACTGGAGCTGTTTTCAGCACATTCTCTCTATGTTACCATAAGTTAGAAAGTATATTTTAGGAAATACCACCATTTTTTATATTTACTGAGAACAACATGCTTGAGGATTCATTTCCATGAAAAAAGTAGACCACAGAATTCAGAAGCATACAATGCAGAATAGTTCAACATTTCTTGGGGTACCACTAACACTCCAGAAAGCTTCTGCCAGAATTGGCCTTTGATGTATGCACTGCACACAGGAGATTATCTGTGTCCCTTTGTAGACGTCAGCTCCTATTCTAAGGTTAACTTGGGAATTATGAACATTCCTCTCTTAGAAGGAGGATTTTTTTTAACCTCTAGTTCACTAATACCAAAGTTATTTCAAGAAGGAATGAGGTTCCCTATTCATATCTCAGCACTTGACCTTTTACTTGAATATTAGATTCACTCCTTTACTCCTCATTAGAGTGTAAGCCACTGTGGACAAAGGTTGATTCAAAGGTAACACTGTGTATAGTGTTTGGCACATTTGTTGAAACAGGAGTATGTGGCATTAATATGTATTTTATTTTATTTTTTTCTTCAGAACTATGTCATAGCATCTTGTTACTACATTTTAGTTATTTTGAAATCCTCGATTTGTTGGAGGAAAAATGGGAAATTCTTAAAGGTCCCTCCAATAAAGACAAAATGCCAATCAGATCCATTAGAAGAGCAAGTCTGAAGTAGTGACAGAGGCCAAATACTCATCCGTGAGCAGTGTCTACAAACACTTGGGTGCAAATAGCCCTATTCTATTTCCATGGATGGATTCTCACATCAGTGTGCTGTCCATCCTAGTCTGAAAATGTCAGGCAAATGGGAGCAGATTTTGTCATCTATCTTTTCTTGCCCAGTTAGATTTCATAGAAGAATATGAAAATACTTCAACAAAATAAGTGACGCAAGAGAGGTTCTTTTGAGAGCATTCTGATGTGTGCAAATGTGCCATATTTAATTAGCATTATATTCCATCTTTTAAAAGACACCCAAGATTTGAGATATGATAATTACCTTTTAACAACTTACAGCTGCTAAACTTCTCAAGCAACCATCACTGCTACTGGTTCTCTGTGGAGACTACAAGTGGCTGCTTCTCAGGGCAGATCACAATGCATCTACATGTAGGTCACAGAACAGCAGAACTAAAACTACAAACTTATTGTCCTCCTACTTATCCACGAAACAAGAGTGGCGTGCTGAGGATGCTTGTTCATGTGACTAAAAGCAAATCAAAGAAGGCAAAGGCTGCATGAAATAGATCACAAAATTGCTGATTGTAGGTAACAGATGTGTTACTGAGGACATTTTGTTTATCTATTGCAGTCAGGTTGAAGAGAATCATCAGGCTTTTAATTTTGATCAAGAAAACTAGGTAGTCTTCAAAAAGCAATTTTTTTGGCCCCACTTTAGCGGGTTACACAGAATTTTCAAAGCAGCCACAATGTTGTAAAAAGTGCCCTTTTAATCAGATTACCCTTGGCGAACGTCCCAAACTCAGGCTGAAGTACAGTGCTTGTGGCTTCTCAACAGCTTACACTAAGCCTGCACCATGGAAATAATCTACTTTTAAAACCCAGGAAACAAATCGACTGCACTAAGGACATAAGTCGCTGTCATTAGGGAGTGATTAGGCTAAACATTTTTATACACTCTACTAGCCCACTTTAAATTATATATCTCTGACCGATAGGAAGAAAGGTACTTCAGGTGAGTGTTGGGAACAACCATGTGGAAAAGTTAATAAATCTAAATGAATTGAACAGTAAAAAGAAGAATTAAAAGTGCTCTTATTTCAACTTTGACCTGCTAATACCTAAATCAGAGTTTTCATGTACTAAAAATTAATAACACACACATACACAGGCACACATACACACATACACACACACAATTTATTTTTCTTTTTAATGTGTTATTTTTCCAGGGCTTAATGTGTATTTTATCCCTATTGTGTATTTTAGGATAGTGTGCTTTCTTGCATCATATACTTTATATAAGAAATTTCATGGAGATTGAGTAAGAAAATATTTTTATAATTTATCATCATAGGCTATACCATTAATCTTTCTTTCATAGGGAGGATGAGTTTTGGAGATTTTGTGGTTTATGGTCTTGTTATACTGTGGAGTATAACAGAAAGTTACAGTATACCCCCAAATGTGACTCCCTCCTCTAGTCCCACAACCCACCCCCAAATAAACCACCCCCGCACATACCCTAAGAAAGCTCTTGGGAAGAGAAGGCCTACAATTTCATATCATATTTGGTGTTTTCTTTCCTTTTGAAATGTTTTTACTCATTAATGAGCTCTGAGAATTTCGTTTCTTGGTTTTATAGCCATTTATGAGGACTTCTTTCTTTCTTTTTTTTCGTTGTTGTTAGTTTGGTTTTGAGAAATACAAGTGAAAAATATCAACATGCTGAAAAACAGGTAGCCACCATTGACTTCTTTAATAAAAAAGCTGAATATATGCTCTCAGTCATTAGATAAGGAAGTTTATTTTTTTTCCCATGGATTGAGGGGAAAAAAATAAAAAGATTGGATTTAAGAATGGGCTATTGCACATGCCCAAATCTCTGGCTTGAGCAATGTTTGATTCCTACTTTGGACATTCTGCTGAGAGTTTCATTTCTAATTTATGAAACATTTCATTAATCCTCAATCTGTCAGCTCTTTTTTGACAGCAATCGAGGCTGACAGACAAAAGATTAATATTTATTAAATACTCTACACTTTAGAAGTTTTTGAAATGCACTGTTCATCTTCGACCCCATTTCCTCTAATTCTAAACAAACTGAACCCTTCCTAATTTCATCATAAAGCTTGAAGATAGCACAAAAAAAAAAATTTTAAAATACCAACATACACAATGCTAGATCTAAACACAACACACAGAAAAAATCAAACTATAGCTGTTCTTGAGCAGAACTGCTGGCATTCACATTAAAAGCATCTCCTACCCCAAGTATTTGAAGCATACATTTTTTTTTGTATGCTCTTCTTCCTCATCCTCCCAGAGCACCCCCCCTCCATTTTTCCAACCTCATGAATAATTCATGAACTGATAAATATGCAATTTCAAAAAGTGCAGACAAGGCAGCACTGCATTAAAAAAAGAAAGAAAGAAAAGAGCGTGTGCTTTTTACATACAAGTCCTGTGCTGCACTTTATGAATGACAAATTTTCTAGTATTCAAACCTTGTATTGTGTATATGATAGGAGTGTGTATTTCTGGTCAGATACCTTGCTAGACATGTTATGAATTGTTTGGAGAATATTGTACTACATGTAATAATAAACATTTAAAGAAATAAAGTTACCAATGTTTTAGAGCTTGGTCCTTTATCATTGGAGTTTTTGAATAAAGAGTTTAAATTTTTACTCTATCCTCTTGGAAGATCAGAGATGTACAGGTCTTGCATATAGGAAAATTCTCTAATGATAACAACAAAAAGGTCTCAAGCTCCTAAGGTTTCTCCTAAGCAAGAGTCATTTATTTGACATGATAAGAACACTCTTTAGAGGCCAGTTTCACAAGATCAGCTGTAAACTGTTCTGCCATAGCTTTCAAACAGGTAAAACCACCCATCTAGGAGACCCGACCGTAAATAGAGCAGAGCGAGAACCTCCATTTTGTGGGCTAATTGCTTGATTACCAGTCTGAAACAAAATGGAGGCGAGACCTTTTTAAAGCAGCTCTGGGCTGATGTATCAGAGGGAAGGGGAAGATATATTAAGGAAGTAAAGACATTCCTTAAAGAACCTCTGGCATCTAATCAGATAAATATTATAGGTAATATAGTACATATGGATCACAGTGTATTTATATACTGAGAATATAGATAATAGGAATAAAATACTCATTAAAAGAGCTAGTCTAGTTTAGCAACAGTTAAGTTTTTAAAAAAGAAACCTGCTTTCAGTCTGATATGTAACCTTTCAAATGAACACTTAAATTGGAAAACACCATGGGTAAGAAATAGACCACAGCATTTAATTTGGACTGGCTAGTTGGAAGCCTATATTTACTGTACTATAATTTCAAATTTAATTAAGTCACACTGCTGACGCTAGTAGCATCAACACAGTAAAGATGATTAATTGCATGCGTAAATGAAATATAAACAGCCCTAAAAGTAACATTAATGCAGAACCTTGCACACAGAAACAGTATGATCGATTTAAGTGTAAGCGCCTACCTGCGTCTTTGAGACACATGCCACAATTGGGATGAGGGTCCTGCATTTGAATGTAATCACTGTACCAAAAATATAACCTTTTACGGGTCATTATTTTTCTAAGACATGTGTCCAGCCTCCCCTCTTCCTCTCCTCCCCACACCTCGCCCCCCCCAACATGATTTGTTATCTTATAGAAGACTTTTCACACAGTTTGCATTGTCATCTTATGGATTGGCTACCGGTACACAAACACGAGCTGACACACTGCCATGGCGGGACGGGGCTGTCACAACAAGGCAGCTGGACTGTTATATATTCACTTTGCTTCCATTGTACTTCCATTCGCAGCAGCGGTAGGACAAAGGGCCTGACAGAGCTAACCATGGATTGTCACCTTGATTTGTCCAGTCTAGCAGATATGCAGAAATGAATTATATTCCTGCTTATGAACACAACTCAGAAGCAAATAAGCTTGCAAACAGTATCTTCCAAACCATATTATCTGAGTAACATCAAGCTCCTTAGACACTACATGCTGCCTTGCTCCTTAGGTGAGGAAAAGCAGAAAGAACCCTCCGATTAGCGAAGACACAATAAGACTCTCCTTCAATAATACATTCTTCACATTAGAAACCAAACTCTCACTGATTGAGAGATATGGATTTGTATTCCACTTAGCTCTTATTTTTACACAATGCTTCAAAATGCAAACTCTTTTTATATTTTTAAAAGAATGTACTATGTGAAACCTTGTGATAAAGCTATTGTTCTTATAAGAGAAAGATTACATTGAAATATCTTTCTTAAAAATGATAAAATGAATGACTTCACTCAATATCTCTTATAGTTTACTTGTCAATAAACTCAAATCCTGTCTTATTTAAATTTAACCAAATATTAAACTCAAGCCCGAAAGTGCCCCCGAATAGTTGATTGTTAATGAGAAAATCCACTGACTGAATTTGGGGGGGGGGCAGTTGTTTAATTTACTACTTTATTGACGAGGTGTTATATGCCTTTGAGATCCAAGCAGTTTTAATATCCACACATGGATAAATGAAGCAGAGAAGATTTGAAATTTTATTATGAAAAAAATGCCATCAAAACGAAGAAAAGGGAAAAAGTAGTGTTTTCTATCAGCTTTCTGAGCAAAGGAAAAAGAAATTTTACCATGCAGCAAAGAAAAAAAATTTACCCTATTAAAAAAGAAAGAACCCAAAACCTGATAGAGATCTCTCTCTCTCACACACATACACACTCACACATACCCCTTGCAAATCTCCTGTTTTGATAGATAATGCTGCATGCTTGCTGATTCTTCAAGAGACATATTTTTATAAAACTACAGTCTTGGATTTAGGAACTCTTTCAACATCGTCATGTAACCTACACTTTATTGTCTTTTTTAATGCTACCTTAACAATATGCAAGGTTCTGGTCTCTAAGAAAAGCCTCAAGCAGCATTCCATTTTCTTCTTTTAAAAAATAAATAAATTATAAAACAATCTGAAGGTGCTGCATTTAAAAATCAAAATATTGCATTTTGCATCTGAGCATGCACTATTTAAAATAGCCATGCTAAAAATATGTTCCATTCAAATAACCTATTAATTTTGAATTTTAAAGTGCACTCTTCTCTTGTCTTCTGCTTAATACATATGGATTCTGTTCACAAAGCAACACTTGATACCTAGTGTTTTAAATGGTGACTAGCACAAACTCACATGTTCCACGTAGCTATAGACAGGATGTATGAAAAGAACACAAGACAGAAATACCCCATGCAGAAATGCAAATGTTACTTGATCAAAGGGCTGCACTTTCAGTGAAGGAATTCAGTCTAAATAAAACCTTTGCTTTAGGAAGGTAGGTAAGAAACTCCTGCACAATTTGTTTCAAATATATTCAGGAAAAATCTAAGTGTACCAGAAATTATTATTTAATATTGTCCAAGGAAATACTGTACAGATGTGTCTTCCCTCGGAATTCTATGCGGCCAACCGTAAGAGCTCTGCGACTGTTCACCTGACTGCAGCAGAAATCCGGGCTTGATGGTTACAGGGGGTGACAGAAAGAGAACATTGGAAGTGCTATTATGCAGTTTGCAGGGGAAGATTTCAGCACATTTCAGCTTTATCTAGTTATACTGGGTAGTTGTATGGTGGTTTTTTTTTTTTTTTCTTTTTGTTCCCCCTACTAGTTGTGCGTACTGAGATTCAACTTGTCCTCGGTGACCACCATTTCGAGCACCCTGTGCTTGAAGATTTAATATTATTTGACAGATTTTCAAGCCGTTTTGACATTTCTATCTGCTTTATAGATGTAAATAAAATTCACACATTAGTGCCTTCATGCACATGTTCTTCTTTAGAAAAGATGCAATTTCATTTTACCCCTTTGTTTTAATCATAAGTTCTAAAAACCTAATTCAGAGCACTAAGGTTTTCTCTTATTTCATAGTAGAAATAGATGCATAGTTTAGGGCTTTTGTAAAAAATGCCATCTCAAGGGATAAAATGGTTGTCTTGAAGCCTATCTTTGTGTTTTTAAATATAGCAGGAACATTCCTCTTTAAAATTGAATCAGTCCTTACAAACATTATTCTGGAATTTGGAGTTATTTGCAATTATTTTGTAAGTACAAATTAAAGTTCTACATTCAAGGTAGGAGAGCATTCCATAGTTATCAAAGAGGTTTTTTAAAAAAGGCCAAGGTTGAAAATTTAAAGGTTTTAAATAAACACATACAACCAATATTTTTAAATGAAATCAGTAATTGTGTTTAAAGGAAAAAAAAAGGTTTTTTATAACTTTTCATGGAGGACACAAAATGTTTGAAAACCTAAGATTTTGTTCCAGAAAATAATCTTGATTTTTCCCATCTCCTCTCGCAGAATTTCTTTGGAAACATAGGTTAAAGGGGGAGGGAGATCCAATCGCTGTTCAGCATTGCCCTAAACTTTCATTACATTAGAGAGCCAGGCAAGCCACACAGCACTGCACCCTGATATATTGTCGAGTGGGCCTTCTAAGGTTCTGTTTTCCATGTAGGGTCAAGACTGCTGACATGGGATTAATCAGCTACTCCTCCTAAACCATGAATCAGAACAATTGCTGTCAGTTTCATATGGTATGACTGCCTGGAAATAGAAAAGTTGGAAAGTGAGAGAACGTACCAGGAATGTAGAAAAGAAAATGTTAGTGGATAGTTGTAACTACAATTTGGCTACTTGTGATTTGGTGCAGCCACCAAATTAAAGGATGAAATATGTGTTCAACCAAGGGCTTTTAGAACATTCATCCTCCTTTGCTTTTCTCCTCTTTGAGATTTGGCTCTTATACCAATTGTGACATTTTATAAAAACTTTGTACTCGTTTACTTTCTTTTAGTAGGCACCATTTATGTTCAAGTCCACATTTAAGCATGTCTGTTGACCTGGGTTAAATTAAGGGATGACTGGGCAAAACGTGAGCAGTGCTCCTGCATGCATATTACAGAGCCAACATTGTATTCAACCTCCCCGTGAATGTTTGCATTACAGAATTGGAAAATACTAGGTGCAAATGTCTGCATAAAGGGGAGCTGAAATCCTGCACTTTTAGAGAAGAGTGTGACGAGCTATTTTTTGTATGAGGAAACACTTACATTGAACTGACCCTTTTCCTAAATGAGATTGCTTCTATTACTATGATAGGAAAATGAACACTTATTGATTACATGTTTGGAAAAACAACTATCTCTGGTTTTATAAATGATAATAAGACAAAACCAAGAGTTATTTTTCTTGGTGTTATCACATGCAAGAGATTTTTCTGTTTGTTAGCTTTAGGATGGGACATTTTCAGGGAAGCAAGAGTTAAGAGTATATGATTAATGCATGATCAGGATATATGGGCAAAGGTGATTAATAATTGTACTATGTAAATGAAATCATATTGTAGTACAGAATATAAAATGCAGGGAATTTTTCAAAATGAAGACTTAGTTTCAATTACTAAATTTAATATTATTAAGTAGCAGTATTGTGTTCAATTTTAAGATAGAGTACTATAGAAAACAGTCCTTCCATGATTAGAAAAGCAAATGGCTATGCTTGTGCTGATAGATTTTTAATAGAAGAATTTATTATTCAATGTTAAGAGCAAAAATTATATATATGCTAATATGATAATATACAGTCATTTAATTTATAAATATTATTCCCTATGTACTTGTGATCTGCTTTTATATAACTGGTTGAAAGTAAACTTGATGTTTCATGATACCACCACAAATGTGTTCATTGTACATAACAAAGTATAAAAATATAGAAAATGGGAATGAATAGTAAAGGAATTATAAATATATACATGAAGCCCATTCTATAGACATTCAAACTTTAACCACATGTATAATACAGTCTTAGGGGCAATAAGAGGTTTGTTGTTGTTGAAACACACTCCAGAATTAGTATGTTAATGAAATGAAGCTATTTCACAAGAAAGGTGTATAACAGGAAAATACATTTTCATTTTAGCTTATAATAGTAAACACTTTTTTTAACCACAAAAAGTCACTGTTTTAATTTCAGTCTTTTGTGTACGTGCGCTAAAGTTAAAGAAGACTGAATCACTAAAGTAATAGAAGCATCTATAAAAATTTTCACAAGAATGTGTCATCCAAGATGATTCACCTTACAACTTTAAGATATTTCTGAGAAATAATATATAGCTATCACTACCGTCTTTAAGTTTAGGGAATACTTAGCATACCTTTGTAAATATATTTATTTGATTAAGTAGTATGAGAACTGAGGTAAAACTACCTTATGCCTCAATGAAAAATACCTTTATTTGATAGATAAAAAGTGCAAAATTATGTGAACACAAATTGGCCATGCAAAAGGACTTACAAGAAGCATTAGTTTTGCAAATACTGAAGTACTTTTATCCAAATGCAATCAAAGATTAATGCATTTTATAATTGATAAAATATTTGATTATAAACACAACTGGTTATATAATAATTCAAAATGACTGCTTAACACTACTCCGACAATGATTTATAAGATGTTTGATAAAATTACTGCCAAGTTTTCACATTGTACAAAGCAGTGTAAATAATTTGTAAAAGGCTATTTAGAATGATCTTCATCTTTTTCTTGTCTTATTCATCTTTATATATGAAAAACAATAAAATTATTTCTAAAAATTTCTATCAATGTATCTAAGTTTTGTATGTGTTTGTTTAACATTTTTCCAGGACTTTTCTTATTTGGAGCAGTGATGTTCTTTTTATTTAAAAATGGCAACAAAAACAGAGTAACAATGCTATTGCCCTGCTATTTAAATCAAAGCATCATGTGAAGTGATTTGTGTGAGAACTTATATTCTAATCCTTTTTTTGAACATAAGAATACTCTGCTTATTCAAAATCAATATGTTTTATATATTTAATGATTTAATAAAGATAGTTATCAATATAAGCACATGCCCTCCATCTCTGAGTAAAATCAGGGTAACCAAGTGCACAGAAGAACAGATTTCAAGCTTACAATTATACCTGAATACAATTTCTGCTACACAAATTCAAACGCTGCAGATATGTAGAGGTACTTGCTAAGAATGGGGGCAGGGAGGAGGTAGAGGTGGGGAAGGAGGCTTTCTAACCTTTAGTAAGGCAACCAAGGCCTTGAGGTGACTCCTACCTTTCTCCTCTGAACGATTTGCACCCTGAAAGGCTGGACACCGAGATCAAAGTCACACTCAGCCTCTGGACTCTTGCTAGTCCTCAATTATAGATGACCTTTAGGCAAAGAAAGAAAAAGAAGTGTTTCCTTACCATTAACTGGAACAAAATTAGTATTTTTAAATTGCTGAGTATCCAAGCACAACTGAACTCCAGACTGTTTTTGCTTATCTTACGCCACCAACATTTCATCTACTTTTTGCATAGAATTTTGGAGAAGGCTTTCAATTATTATGTATACCTTTAAATAGTATAATCAATTTGCTTTTATAATTCCATCTTGATCTATGGGTAAGAATCAAAAAGCATTTATAACGTGGATTTACAAAACAATTTTTTTTCTGTAAAAAATTGAATTAGGAAACTACGTCTCTTTCTAATGAAAATAATATAAAAAATGTTGCAAGCCGTATGGCTTGTACATATACTGTTATTTCTACTTGAAAAAAAAACCCTTAAACTATTTGTTTACCAAATATTTAGAGAATACCTCAGAATTATATGACGGTGGAATATAATTTAAAGAAAAGAGAATTCTGTGGACAAACTAAGGATTTTTTAAAATATATTTGAAAATGACTTTGGCATTTTTAAATGTTTAATTTTATGTAAACTTTTGTGTAACACAAATACATTTTTTGGTTACTTGGTACTCTAAAATTCCACACACAAAAACAAAAAAGATATCACAGGATTATAATAGTATTTGAAATAAGAATTCTTAACTATTAACATACCTTTTTCTAGGTAACATTTAATAAATTTCTCATAATTAGGAGTTGAAAAGATGAAATCACACAACCAAATTGTCTGAGTTTTATTCAAATAAATGCTTAATTTATTAAGAAAATTAATTTAAAAATAAACATTCCTACTTGCCTTACCTTATACCAGATAAAAATCACTCTATCTCCACATTCGTTTTATCCAAAGTAAAACATCTTCATTAATATATTTCTTTTTTAATCCATTGTGTATAAGATGGAAAAAATAGGGAAAATGTATAAGAAGGAAAGTATCTACAATTTCATCAACAAAAGGCCACCTCTGGAAACATTTTAGAATATTTCCTTCCAGTCTTTTTTCCTCCTCTAGAAATTTGCATTATATGAAATTTGATATTATAAATTACACACAATTTGATATTCTGCACGGTTGCTCCAAAGTGTATTATTAGAATTTTCCCTCATCACTGCAAGTTCCTTGTCAACAAACTAAAGATTATATGACTGTCCATCATATAAAAACATTAACTAAACACTTTTCATGAAAGAAGGAAAGGAATTTGTTATTTGAAAGATACAATGACGAAAACTCCCATGAAGATAACAATTATCCCTGTTTTTTTTTTTTCCTTCCCCATTTTAATAGTTTGGAATTTTGTAAGTTATGTGGAACAAAGGATTAAAAAAGAAAGTAACTGAGTTTTAGTAAGAACGTTTATCAGATAAGTAGCTCAGCTTCACCAATATGTCTTGCCAAAAGCTTGCAAAGCATTCCTCACTTGGGGGCAGGTGAGAAAGGGCTGTAATAAGAATAGCTGAGATTTGCTGGCGCCAAAGCTTACAGAAAGAGGAATCTGCAGGTTTAAAAAGGTAATCCTGTAATCTTACATTTATTTGGAGCAAACCACTGATGTGCAGTGTGACCATTTGCAAATGCCATTTTAAAAGGACACGTAGCTATGAATTCAATAATCGTTTCAGATAACCTTGTTGTTTTGTATGCTGAGAGATGTTAGTGTGTGGGTGACATATGTATATTCATCTTGAAATGTTGTGTCAGAGAATCAAAGTCTCCAGAACTGATAAATGAAATAATGAGGAAAATGTGCAAAGAGGTATAAACAGGGTAGAATGCTTTGGAATTTTGCAGATGACATGAAGATTTCCTTTCTTTGCCCGATTTCTCACTATTAAAAAATTTCCCTGCCAGAAGCAATGGTCCCATTTAAATCAATAGTGTTCTGAAGTTGTTAAGGAACATCTTATTGGAAAACTGACAAAATTCCTAGTCTTCATTAGACAGGTTATTTCTGGCATGGCCAAACATTTTTTTTTCTTTTCTTTCACTGATCATTTTAATTGACAGAAATGACCTGATGCTAAAGATAGAGTGGGATATACTGAAATACATAGAATTATCGATTTTATGTTTTGAATTTTTAATTTAATTGAACCATTATTTTTCTTAATTGATCGTCTTATTTAGGATGGGGATATATGTCTTTGTGTGTGTGTGTGTGTGTGCGTGCTCACTTGTGCGCATTGAGAAGGAATTATGAGTGAGAAAGCTTTATGCCTAAGGAGAAGAAGAAATGATCACAGATGCAGGAAATATTTAAAATAACACACACAGACATTTTTGAAGCTCTGATTACAAGTGTCAAATATTTCTAACATGTTTCAACTATGAAATAATCCTGGCTTCATCACTTTTGAGAGTCAAACTATGATGTCATATGCATGTTAAGGATCTAAATGTGGTATTAATTGTATTCTTTCCCATTGGAGTTTATTTTCAAACCAAATTGTGTAAGACATATTTAGAAAGGTGGTACTTCATCTCCATGCTTGGAAAAGGGAATAGAATTGATTTAAATGAATCTCTAAGAATGCACATATCCTCAGATGTGTTCTCTCAATTGTCATGCTGATTTATTTTAATATTAAAAAGATAATCTAATATCTGCTTGTTAAGGAGCTTATGGATTATTCATGTATTTATTTATTTAAAATTAGAGTTTACTTGATGTTTTATTAGTTCCAGACAGAAAACAGAAAGTTGAGCCCAAATATAAGAATCTAAGCTTGAGTATCTATTATATTTTGTAAGGTAACCAAAGTGTTCATTCTTCAGTTAATGAAAAAAGTAATAGTTTCCGATTTTTTTCTAGCAAATCAACAAATTGAAGAATGAGCACTACTAGATTTGGAGGAAAGTGAAAACCAAAGATGTTGTTTTGTGTGTTCCTTGGGGGTGTAAAGAGAGATTATTGTTTTCCAATTTGTTTTGTACCAAGCCGTTAAATTCTATTTTTTGGATAATTTAATTACTTTCTATACCTCATAGATTCAGAACATTTCAAGGGATGTTTCCATTTTCTCCTTCCCTCCACATTCACATAGCCATTTGCAGAATGGTAGAAATTTCTGAAATGCTCATGAGGCTCATTATTTAAAAAAAAATTTAAGGTTTTTTAAATAAATCATTAAAATGTACTTAATTTCATTAAAACACTCTATTGATTATTATTTTTATCTATTTATTTATTTTTCACTTAGCCATTTCTTCTAAGATGCTACAAGCCATTCCATTGGCAGATTCCATTTGTGGACCATATAATTATTTCCTGATTTGGGGAATAGGAATTGCATAATTTATAAAAGGTTAGAGTATAAAGTGATGAAGTCAGTCTAACAAATCCACACTTAAATTTTCAAATAAAGTATTCCCACTGGGAGGGGTCACCTTAAGGGTCTATTTTCACGCTATCTGCATGATCATTCTTTTCTTCAAAACTACTTCTCGAAGGGCATCCTCTTGGGAAATCTTCAGTTAGATCAAGTTATCAGATATTGAGAGGATTTACTTATCACTCAGTGCCAATATTGCTAATGAAGTGTTCCATCTTGTTTGGGGTTGGGAAAAGAAGAAGACGACAATAAGAAAGATAATAAGAGGCTCGGTGACATCAACACATAACTGATCAACTTGTGTAATTCATGAAAGGATTCAGAAGAAAGTTCCAAACAAATTTTAAGCATACAGTATATTGGTGAACTCTGTCTATGGGCTCTAAAAAGGCTTATTTGAAGGACAATCCTCATTTGAACATACCCAAGTTCCTCTCCTGATTTTAAATATACATATGTATTACTTTATGGAAACACTTTGTTGCTTTCCATCACATTTATATCTTGAAAGATAGGGGAGAAAAAAAGATGAGCAGCACAATTAGTACAGTTAGAAACTGGATCAACATCAAAACTTAGGCTTAGGCCCAGTCAACAGGTTATTTTCTTCCAGGTTTTGCATTTTGTTAAATAGAGGGCTTTCACACTTGGTTCCAACTCATTGGGTTCTGCCTATAGGGTACTTTATTTGGTTATTTCTTCCATTAGTCACACAAGAAAGTCAGTTTTACTATCTCAGAATCACAAGTTTAGACCCGCCAAAATGACATTATCCAGTTTGGATTACTCAATTTACCATTAGACTTGGTTTTGAATGAATCCTTATTGTTTCTAAACTGAAAATAATCCTCAGTAGAAAAGGTTTACAGCCTTGGATGGTAGTCTGTAATTTGAAAATCATATCACAGGTTGTGGGAACATTTCTAAAAAGTTCCTTGTAGAAGTATTTTGGTCAATGCCCACTTATTGGTTTAAGAAGATTTTTAGAAATTGACAACACTCTGAGTGTCTAATTTCTTTGTGTGTGCATCTACAATGTTTTCATAAAATTTTTATTTTCATGTAGCCACTTACTGCAAATCATATTATCATAAAATTTCAAATATAATGACAATAAAACAACTTGATCACTTTCTTCCTATGAATGTTCACTAAGGAATTAAAATCAACTCCAAATCAAACAGGTTAAACAGCATAGTTAAATTAAAGTTTTAAGTAAAATCATTCTAAAGTGTAATATTTTGTTTACTTCTACCTAAAATTATATAACATTGGGTTGTTAAATTTTTATATCTTATTGTGGAAAAAAAAGTCACTTTTTAACCAAAAATTGTGGAGAGAATAAAAAAATTGTAAATAAACCTTAGAAATATTGGTTTTATCAACATATAATTTTATATGTAAAATGATATATGAAATGAGCATTTTAACCTACTGATATACTTAAATTAGTTAGATTCCCATGAATTAGGTAGAGCCCTATCTAACTAGGGAGTCATCAAACCCTTCTATATATTCACATGGACACTTTCCTATATGTAGGTTTATATATTTTGAAAGATAAATATATAGAACAGTTTAATACCTATTTTTAATTCCCTCTTGCTTTATTTCACTTGAATGGAGGAACCTAAAGATTTCATTTGGGGATAACCTTTATAAAATTGCTATGAAAATTTATAACCTAATAGATGGTCCATCTCCTACTCCAAAGACTTAAAAGCTAACTTCCAGAAAAATATCTTGAGTCACTTCTACAATGTCTATTGTTCAGAAATTTTTAAGCAAAACTCCCTTTGCTTCAGATTTTCTATATGCCAAACATTATCAGTCAAAGTTACAAAATATGGTTGATTGATTGATATTTTCCTTTTGGAGCAAGAAGGAATTTAGTAATGATTGTAATGCTTTATTTAACCCTATATTCTCAATATGAGGAAACCAAATATGAGGAATCCAGAAGTGTGAGGTGTTTTGTTCAGGTCAGCCAAGGTATCTATCAACAGACTGTGAAGAATTATGCAGACCAGTATGTCTTAAACATACCCTCCTGCCCCATGGACTGTTGGAAAGAAAGATAGAATTGCTTTCTCTTGATCTAGTTGCATTTAGCTGATCCAGTTCTGAGCATTATGCAAAGAGATTTTTTAACTCATTTAAGCTTTTTATTTATTTTCCCTCAGTTATGCAAAGATACATTTTCCTCCCAAGGGAATAAAAATGTAATCAAGACTGAAATAGGTCAAGCTTTGAGACTACCAAACTAGAGCTGATTCAAAACTTCTGAGGCAACCAGTGTCCCCTATCAATAGTGGTGGTAGCCAGAAGCGGGCTTGTCTCAATCCCCTATCAACACAGTAACACTGTTGATGAGGGACAAGGGGGGCTGTGGTGGGGGTGGCAGGCTGCCATGGGGATGAGCCAAGCAGAGAATCCTTTAAGAATACCATGGGGCATTTCAGGATGTTCATTGTGTTCTTCCTTATTTGAAATTCTGTTTATGCTACTAACATTAACATAGATTTTCCTTAATGAATGCCTTTCCAACTGAAAGATGGTGAGAGATGCACCATGTGAATCTTTTAAATATTAGTTCATTAAATTAAAACGGTTCTGACTTCTAATGAGGCCTTTGCCTTTTGATGTTATACTCAGGTTTTCAGACAGTGTCCACAACAATATCTGTGTGTCCTGCAAAGATGATCTTTTTAATCAAAGTTATTTAGTGTTAGCAGTCTTCTGTAATAAGTTGAACATTTTTCTGTCTGGTGATATAAAAGTAAATGTAAAAATTTGGCTATTCTGTAATTTGGATCTATGCATTTAGTTGAAATCAGTTTCTTCCCTGCAAGCTCAGTGATCCTACCACCACCAACACACACACACACACACACCCCTTATCTCTTTTTTATTTTACATGAAATTGTTGTTAGGTGATTTTTCTTCTTTTCTTATAAATGATTGGAAGAAAGGGAACTGTGTTTCAATATCCCCTCTGTAAAACCAAAGGGAAAACATCACCACATTCATGATGATTGTATTTACTAAATCACTCCCAAATTAGACGCTTCAGACACAACATGCTACACAAGTAGCAAATATTCAATTCCTGCATTGCCTGAAGGCTTTGGACTGCATTACCCTCCATATCCATCACAGGAACAATAGAGTAAAATGAGTCTGCAAGGTTAGAGAAATCAAACCCACTCATCCACTTTTCATAAGGAATATTTGGATAACCAAGACTTGATGCAAATATTTGTTACTAGCCCTTATGACAAGCTGGGGACATTCCATGATCTTATTAGTACCCAGTCATTCACAGTTTGCTTTTTCTGTATCAAAACATGCACACAGATAATAGGGATAAATTGTTTATTTCCCATGTTACTAAGCAATTATAAATATTTCAGCAAAAGGGTTATACTGTGCCAAGGTTAGAATCTAATAGAATAATTCAAGATGCAAATGCCACTGTCTAGTAAGTTAATGTTGATGTTCTCAAATAGTCCTCAATTGATAGGCTGCTAGAAAAAAGACTTAAAACAAAATAAAGTATGCAATAGCTTACTTATCACTGCTATAGGATCTCCTTCATTTTTTTCTTCCTTGGTCAGTATTCACAGGAAATAATGCTATTCACTGCACATAAGTCTTACCAACTGAGAACTACTGATTTTAATTCTAGAATATTTTAAACATAAAACTTACAAGAATTACAAAGCTACATGTTTATCTTACCACTTGTATCACATTTAATGGTTTTAGAGCACATTGCCAAATTTGGGACTATAGGCCCCTTTTCCACTGTTGCTTTGCATAATGTATTTAATGAAACAGGATATATTTGCAACAGCTAATATATAACATTTATTAATGGATCAGAGCTCCTCTGGGGGAAAAAAACAGAAATATATAGTTGCAGTATTATGGAAGCAGATGAGTTTGAGGAATTTTAGAAGCCAGTCTTTCACTCTATAGGTGAAAGACATGCCAATGAAATAAAAACTATTTCACTTGAATTTAAGTAAATCTTTGGCAGTAGAGCAAAGACCACAACTAAGCCATAGTATATACTGGTTAGTATAGTGCTCTTTTATGGCATATTTTACTTCCTTGTATGCTTTCCGGAACTTTGTGTTTGGAAGGAAGAAAGAGGCCTAGGCTGTCTGAGTCCACCTACTCCTGCATTCTGTGTTATTTCTCCTAATCCTCCAAGTCCATGGAGATGCTTAATTATCTTATTTCTCACAGTCATTGTTTTCATCCTCCCTTTTCATGATTTATTTTTGGTGGTCTGTCCATTTTATGGAAGAGAGAAAGGAATGTTAAAAATCTATAATTCTTCACATATATTCTGGGAATATATCAGAAGGAATCAAGATATAAACATAGATATAGATATAGATATAGATATGTAATATATATATATATATTTTACCAGTGATTTAACCCAGAGTCGCTTAGCCACTAAGGCACATCTCTAGCCCTTTTCTATATTTTATTTATAGACAGAGTCCCACTGAGTTGCTGAGGCTGGCTTTGAACTGGCAATCCTCCTGCCTCAGCCTCCTGAGCTGTTGGGATTAAAGGTGTGTGTCACTGTGCCCAGCAGAATCAAGATATTTGAAAACAGCTTCTTAGACATAGTAGACAGAGGAATTCTTTTTCAGGAGTCATGAGACACCCCTATGCATAGAAAATGAGGAGTAGAGTGTTTGTCAGAAGACCTGAGCTGCTTCCAGATCACACTTCAGCTGGCTAGTTCTTTATCTGCTATAGAATTCTAGGAGTGGGGGCATGCTTACAAGGACCTGGGATCAATCCAAAGCACCACAGGAAAACTGAGAGGTGGAGAAAGAATTGTGTTCATTTTGGTAGAAAGTAGGCATAAGAAATGTGCAAAAAACAAATCTTCCTAAATCATAAAAGAAGGTTGGACAAACTAGTATCATTTGATGTGGAAATGATTAATAACTAACACACTTATTGGCTAGTTGACTTTTGATGTTGGTGTGAGATGGTAGTGGCAGTGACAGTGGTGGTAAGTACTTCAAATGTGTTTTTCATTGCATTTACAAATGATCAGAATTCTTCTGAGAGAGTCAAGGTATTTTTTCGTTTTTTCCAAAACATTATTCAGAAACATGTAGAGGTCAAATATTTCACTCATTGTATAATCACCAAACTAAAGAAAAATTCAGATAAGAATTATTCATCTCACCTTTGGTAGATTCCAGATGAGAATAAAATCTTCTGGAACACATTCATTAAGACAATGACACCTCCAAATTTAAAATACCCCAGGCTTTGGGATTCATATTTTATGCATTTTGGTATGGCTTACTTGTTTATTAACATAATACTTTTGGGGGGTCTATCAGAATACATATATTTATATCACATACTTTATATAAACACAGTTATTATTTGACATAATAAAATGTAAGAGATAAAATTTTATAAAACTCTATTTAATTAAAAAAGATTGTAGATTAAAAGCATGAATAGAAAAATATAGGCTGCTAAAGAGTGCTCAGAAACCAAGCACAGGACCCATGGATTCAACATTTCCCTTTGGGGTGGCAGAAATAACTTAGTAGGATTATTTCTTCATTTCCAAAGGAATACAAGGGTTGGGACACCCAATCCTTAATGTGCAATAAAATGAAATGGCAATTTTCCAAGAGCTGTGAGACTGCAGCTAATTAGCACATTAATTTATATAAATAAAATTCTCTTTGCTGTTCCCCAGTGTTCTGCCTGAGAAATGCAACAAGATGAATGAACATGACAAATCACAGTGAAATTTACGGGCTTAACGAAAAAGGATACAGAAATAATCCCTTGACCTTATTCTAACTTCTTTGCCCTTCTGTCATCAGTGCCATGATTCCTCCCAACCCCTAAGAGTGCATTTCTCATTCTTCCAGACTTAAATTCTAATGACAGATTCACAAGGAAGAGTACACCCATTTCTTTACTCCTGGACTGAGACCTCCTAGCTAAAAGAGTCAGAATCACAACGCAGGAGAAAGACTCTCTTTTATTTATGTTCTTTTGACTTTTTGTCATGTACATATTTTTAACAACAACATACTTTTCCCCCATTTAAAAAATATTTTTCTTGACTACAAAATACTTTGTTTGATTATTTTTAGTTTTAACTAATTTTATGCTTAACCTGATCTTTAAAAAGAAATATTTTCTTAAGGTCAAGTCAATATTTCAAATAAAATTGCTTATTGAATAGAAAACCCTCTTTTCCAGGTCTTAATTTCCAGAAAATATTTTATTCTATTTAAGTTTTATTATAATTTATTATAGTTCTTTTATTATGAAAATAAATCTGATATAACACTTTCAGATATGTATATACATTCTTATTTCTTTCTCTCTCCAAATACATATATGTATGTATGTGCATGCACATATATATATATATATACATATACATATATATATGGCTATAACTCCTTGGCATGATACAGCCTATACAACCATACGTAAGTGGTAAAATAGATTTTATTAAAAATGAATTAGAACAGAAAATAGGGAAATGTATCTCATGAAGTATAACTGCTGTTTTGTGAGACATATCCTTAAATCATGTGTGTCTGAGTATATGTATTATGATATAGCATGTCTTACTATGAATCATGTTCATATTAATTTATAAGACTCCATTAAACAAAAATAAAGTGTTCAAAAAAGAATCTAGATTATTAACTGCATCTCCTAATTCATATGTACAATAAATATTTACCATTAGAATATAGCACTGACCAAGACAAAATTTATGGCCTCATGGAACATAAGTAATATTGGAAAATCAAAAAAAAACAAAACAAGAAAACAAAATTTATATGTGATATAATCTGTAGTAAGAGTGCCAGTAGAAATATAAAGGAAGATGAGAGGATTGTAGAATGAGACCAAGGGTATGGTGGGGGTTCTAGTGATGCACCTGAGAAAAGAGGTATATTGAGGACTTGATGTTTGGTCAGGAAATTGAGTTATGTGAAAATGAACATTTCTGCCAAGGCTACAACAAAATCCAAAGTTCCTGAGACAGAAGCAACATCAGCATATGTGGAGAAAATGCAAGAAAGCCATCATGTGTGGAATGAGGGGGAGTGGGTGAACTGATGCACACAGAGAGGGTGGGGGGCACTTACCAATTATATGGGGCCTGTCAGCCAAGCAAAGAACTCTGAATTGGATCCAAAGAGTGATAATGAAGCTGCATGGAAAGTTATGGCACCACTGCCATTTCTAAAGGAGCTCTCTGGTTGTTGAATGGAAAACAGACTATTATAAGAGGTCAGAGTTTTTAAAAGGGGGAGGGGGAAGATTTTAGAAAACCAACTGAAGTACAAGAAAAATAATATGACACTGTATAGGATGGCAATTAAGGGTGAGAAGTGGTTAGAGTTGGGATATATTTAAACCAGTTGGACTTGGTGATGGAATATGAATGGTGAATAATGACTATGAAAGGAAAGAGGCTTATCAAGGTGTTTTTTTTTTCCCCTAACAGTTTTGTGATATGTGGAAAGTTAGAGAGGAAAATAATGAAGGTGAACAATTGGTAAGTACTTTCCCTTTTTTCCTATTATTATATTACTGTTATTAGAGCATTCTAATAAACACTGATTAAGGGACTGGCTAAGAGCCAATCTGTGCTAAGTACTTAGAATATAAAATCATAATAACAGCATTGTTTATGCAAATGAACAAAACAAAACAAAACTAGAAATTGTAGTCTGGTGTAATTTGTGCTAATAACTATAGGAAGAGATATTTGAGCTGTATAAAGTAAACAATCTATATTAGATTGAGGTGTTATCAAGTATTTCCAATAAAAATGAAGCCAAAGCTTTATTTCAAAAGATACATTGCATAATGACTGGTGGGAGAGATAGAGGGACAGTGCAGGTGTCAGGAATACAGAGAAATAAAGCCCAAATATGTCCCAACTTACAGTGAGCTGTAGGCTCAACCTAACTGGATGAAGGTTCTGTGTTGGATGTTGGCAAATGATGTGACTCAAGTGGTAGGCAGGGACAAGATCATGAGGAAACTTGTTGAGAGAGCTAAGGGGTCTGATTTCCTACTGCAGTCCATAAAGCTTTTATAGGATTTAAATAAAGAACAATGATGACATAAATTGGACCAGCAACTGGCCAAAGGCAGGAAAAAAAAAAGTAAAATTCAGTATGGATGCTTCACAGTAATCAAAGATAGGAATGGTAAGATCTGGAAATAAAGCATTGATGGCAGAAATGGGGGAAAAAAGAGGATGAGGTTCTCACTCTTAAGGAGGCAGGAAACATGGGGAGTACTCTGTGGGAAAAGGAATGAAGTCAGTGAGTGGGCACTGGGAGTCTAAGCAGATTACAGTTCAGATCTTATGCCCTGTCAGGAAGTATTTAAAAGGGTCTAACCGTAATACTTAGATACCTTACCTAACTCCTGACTTCTCTGAAACTCTTCCTGAGTCCCTGACCCTTTACACTCTGGGATCTTATACTAGGTTTCTCTTCTATCATAATAAACTCCCTGATCTTCCTTTTCGCTTTGCAGTTTCTGCTTCTCCATTTCCAGCAGTGTGTGGTAGAGTAAGAATCAGTGGTGTAGACTTTACACCTAGTGTAGGATTAGCCAATAACCAGATATTTGACTTTTGGCCAATTTTAACATTTAAGAAACGTAAGGTATCAATCAGAGGTTTATTGGACATTGTGATAAAATAGAAACTGAAAGGATGCCCAATAATAGATGATCAATTGAGTTTTTAAAAAATAAAATATAATAGTATACAGCATTAAAAGCCATCCTTTTAGAATATTTAATAATATAAAATGTGAATATCTTACATAAGTAGAAAGTTTATAAAATTGCCTATTTGTCCTAAATTATAAATAAATAGACATATTACAGAAAAAGTAGAAAAGATGTCTAACAAAATATTAGTGGATAAAAATATTAGTGGATAAATATATAAAAAGTGATTACTGTAATTCCAGTAGCCCAAAAGTTTGAGACAGGAGTATCACAAGTTTAAAGCCAGCCTCAGCAAAAAGTGAGGTGCCAAGCAACTCAATGAGACCCTGTCTCTAAAAAAAAATACAAATAGGGCTGGGGACGTGGCTCAGTATCGAGTGCTCCTGAGGTCAATTCCCAATACCCCCCCCCCCAAAAAAAAAACAGTGATTATAGATCATTTTTTATTTTCTTCTGTGATTTTCTGTATCTTTTATATTTTTGTAACAAAAATGAACAAATATTATAAACAGCAAAAAATTGATTACATATTAAAAACATGACAAATAGTTTGCTTCTCCCCAAGAACCATTTCAAACATAGTATAGATCAGATTAAGATATATTCAACTACAAATATCAGAAAATTTAAGTGTATTAAAGGGACTTTTTCTTCCACTTAGAATAAAGACACTCTGAGGATGGTGTTACTTCCATCCTAACAGTGAAAATGAGCCAGATAACCCAACAATTATAGCCATGTTGTTTTTTAAAGCCACCTATAGAAACTAGGATGCAAAGAAACATAACTAAAATCTAGAAAGTGATAAGGTCTTCCTAGGAAAAAAGAGATCCGTGATCCCTTTCATCACTGGAGGAATAATGAGGAGAGAAGGACAGGGGTAAGGTTTTGAAATTTTTAGAAAATTTTAAGTCACTATGGCATGGCAGTTAAGAATCCAGTGGACAGTAGCCACATACAGAAGCTGCTCCTTCTCATCAGCTCTTTCCCACAGGCCCTCATTATGTTGTCACATAGGAGACTAGAATACAGCTGAGGTCCTGAAGAAACCAGAGGAAAGGGTAAGCAATCCCATCCCCCACAGACTATGTAGTAGTGGCCCCATGAAGTCGGAGGAGGGGTAGGAGATCTGAGAGAGACCATCTCCCAAAGGCCAGCATGAAGGATCAGCCAAGCCTGAGCACGGGGCCAGAGAACTGAGAGAAACCTCTCATGGACATTCCAGGCCTTCACCAAAGTTACCACTTGGGTCTTCCCCAACTCGGCATTTGGCAGCAGGGTGAACAGAGGTCTCCTAAGGCACAGAAACCTGGGGTAGAACTGGATAGCAGAAATACCTCAGTAACTCCACCAGCTGACAGCCTGCTCTGACCATGATGAGATCTTCAGGAAGCAAAGCTGGTGATGGGCTGCAAAGCCCAAAGAGGGTCCCGAGACTCCTGGGTGCTCAGTTCTTTGGCAGTATGGCAGGGGAAGTTCACAGTTTGGACCTCCAATTATTTAAAGCCATTAGTGAACTAATCCTAAGTGACACAACATCACAGCCTCAATTGTCAACAGATTAACTTGACTCAGTTCCCAGCCCTAGTGACCTGGAGGAAGCGAGAGAACACCCTTTTCTGGATTTTACAGTTATCTACTTCAATCTTTGCTATTCTTTGAAATATAGTATTTTGCATGTAATAAAATTGATGCATATAAAAAAGGAATATGACACATCATCAACAGAAGCAGAATCGAAACTGGAATAGATACTGAAATTATCAGATAAGGACTTTAATTATGATAAATGTGGTCAGTGAAAGTGGGAAAAGGGGACAAATAAGTTAACAGAGAGGAAATCTCATCAGAGTCATGGAAATCATAAAAAAAGAGCCAAATGGAAAAGTGGAATTGACAGTAACAATGTCAAAAATGAGAGGTTCATTTGATGGATGATCAATACTCTGGACACAGAAAGAAAAAAACAAAGGATCTTGAAGACAATTCGATAGAAATTGTACAATCCACATTAGAACAGAGCAAACAGTGTAACATGAATAATTGGAGTCACAGAAGGAAAGAAGAGAGCAGATAGTCTAGAAAGAATGTTTGAAGAGAGAATAGCCAAGAAGTTGTTGAAGCAGATAAAATGTATCTACCATAATCCACAAGTATATCCACCTGTGAACCTCAAGAAGGATAACTACCAAGAAAGTGGCAGCGAGGCTTATTATAACAAAACTGCTAAAATTCAGTCATCAAAAGGTTAAGTGACATATTAAAAATAACGAATGTATTATCTCATTTCATCAGAGGTATGGGGATGGACTAGTTTAGCTTCCCACACATATGACAAGAACTCAAATCTTTCCATCTTTCTTTGCCATGTTCAACAAAAAGTCTGCTCTCTTTGTGGTCAAAGATGTTTACCAGTGCACTAGAAAGCACATCATTGCATATATCCAAAGAACAAATGCTTTCCAAAGAACCTGGAGAACTGGCCCTTCCTGCTAGAATTGTATCACAGTCCATTCCTAAACAAATCACCAGCAAAAAATGAAGAACTAATTATGATTAGCTTAGACTAATTAATATTCATCTTTGAAGCCCCCCTAAATTGGTTCTTTATATCATGAGCCTTCATATCCTTGCCAAAATAAGAATTCTTTTTTGCCCATGAAGAAAAAAGTAGAATATAACCATTGGATAGAAAACAAGGAGTGCTTTACATATAAAATAGAACTTAAAGATGCAGTAGGAAGCCATTTCATATTTCAACATGGAAAGAATAATTATAATCTTAAATTTTACAGTTGAATCCCTAATGATTTCAATGCATCCTTGAGTAGCTCATCCACTATGAGATTATTCATGTATACTTAGATTTCATTCTACAACATGTACTTTTTGTTAGGGATGCTGAACAGACAATTTCTGCTCTCAGAGATTGCTTGGTTGAAGAGAAACCTAGACCTATAATACATGGGTGCCATTGAAAGGACAGCAGAGTATGATCTGACTTTGGCTTCTTGCTAGCTGAAATACCTCAAACCAGTTGCCTAATCTCCCTAAGCATCACAAGATATGCAGTAGTTAAAGGAGATAATATATATCATTCTTCTTTGCACTCAAATGACCATAAATTCTAAATATATAATTCATAAACTATTTAAGAAAAGTTTTTAATAAGCCAGGCATAGCAGCACATACCTGTAACCTCAGTAACAAGGGAGCTAGGGCAGGGGGATTGCAAGTTCAAGTCAAATCCCAGTGACTTAGATACGCCCTGTCTCAAAGTAAAATAAAGAGTTAGGGATGTAGCTCAGTGGTAGAGCAACCCTAGGCTCAATCCTCAGTACTGGGGGTGTGGGGGAGAAAAAACAGAGAAATAAAAAAAAGTGTTCAATGAATTATTAATAGCCACCATTATTGATTATTACTAGTTTTACAAAGTGTAGTAGCTGCATTAGTCAGCTTTCTATTGCTATGAACAAAATATCCAACAAGAATGATTTAGAGAAGAAACAGTTTATCTGTGCTCAAGGTTTCAGAAGTCTCAGTCCATGATGGGCTATTTCCATTACTCTGGGCCCAAGTGAGATAACACATGGTAGAATGGTGTGGCAGACAAGCACTGTGCTCACTTCTTTGGCCAGGAAGCAGAACAGGAAAATGATATTGCAATGAAAATGAACCCTTCCAGCTCATGCCCCTAGTGGCTACACTTACCTCCTGTAGCCATACCCCACCTGCCTACACTTACCACCAAGTCTATTTCAATTAAGATAAATTGATTAGGTCACAACTATCATAATCCAATCATTTCACCTCCAAATACTCCTGCATAAAAACAGGAGCTTTTGGGGTATACCTCATATCTAACCCATAAAAGTAGGGATGCATAGGAAGAAAAGGTTCCGAATGTCAGCATGGAAATATTAATAAGGCCAAGGTCTGCCACAGCTCATGCAATACCTGAGCTCCCTGGAATCATGGATAGTTTGTAACATATTGTAGGAAAGACTGGATTTGCACTTAAAGGCATTTCTAGGAGAGTAAAAATGATGAAAAAGAATGTAGACCCACTAAAATCAGAGGAGAAGGAGTCCTGGAAAGGGAAATAAACCTAAGTACAGGCTTTATAAGTGGGGGTGGGGGTAAAATGTTCAAAAACACTAGGATGAGGCTTGAAGAATCATGTGAAATGTATTAAATTATATGTGGCCAGACACTGCCACATTACCTTGAATCCCTACCTAGAGAACTACAACCTAAGTAAATGAACTATATTTTAAGAGTATATTCTAGGAACTGGTGATGTATTTCAGTGGTAGAATGAAGACTTAGCATATACAAGGCCCTGTTTTGATCTCCAGCAACACACACACAAACATACACACACGTGCAAACACACATATTCTTGTAACAAATACCTAAACTTCTACCAATCAAAGCAGCCAAGCTGGAATCAAAGGCCATATAAAACAACAGCCTCATCACATCACATCTTCTCCATATAAGGAAATATATGCAGCTGCAACCAATCACACTTTTTTTTTTTTTGTAGAAACATTCGGTTTCAGTCTATACACATTCCTGCCCACTTTGCAAGGTGGAGCTCACTGAACCTCACCTGGTTCTCAGTGCTGCCCAATTCATGAATCATTCTTTCTTCAAATAAACCCTGTTATACTTAATTTCTCTAAAGTTATTTTTCAATATATGTGAACATAAGGTATCAGACTTTATTTTATTGACAATGGGGAAACATTAAAGGATTTTAAACAATAAGTTAGCAATACCAGATGCCATTTCCAAAGGTCATTATGGCAATAGTAGAAGTAGATGCACACTGGGAACGGGAGAGACCATGAAATACAATGTTCCAGAGAGCTATGGTGACATGGAAGACTTGCAATAATCCAGTCAACAAATGCTGAAAGCTTAGTCTAAGACCTCATTAAGAATGGCTGGAAGCTGGATGTGGTCACACACACCTATATCCCAGCACTTGGGGAGGCTGAGATAGGAGGATGGTGAGTTCAAAGCCAGACTCAGCAACGGTGAGGCACTAAGCAACTCAGTGAGACCCTGCCTCCAAATAAAACACAAAATAGGCCTGGGGATGTGGCTCAGTGGTCAAGTACCCCTGAATTCAGTCCCTGGTAAAAAAAAAAAAAAAAAAAGAAAGGCTGGAAAATAGAAAATAGGTAGGAGACATTATAGAAAAACTTAGTTCATAGGAGAAAGATCAGTTTGAATGCTGTACAGTTTAAAGTAAATCATTAAAAACTGAAATTGTATTGTTATATTGTATGCATGTATGAATATGTAATATGAATTCCACTATCATATATAAATATAATGCATCAATAAAAATATTGAAAACTATTGAATGACTTTCAAATACAGACAGCAATACAAAAATGGTAGTAAATAAAATGGCATAAAGCAGGTTTTCTACAAAATGTGCTTGGATTATTAGAAAAATCATTTGAAAGATTACAGTTTGTAGCCAGTAGGTACTATTAAGCTACTTAAAACCTGCTTGAATGTTTAAGCAAGATAAATATTTTCTTTTAGAGTAACAGAATGTTTTTACATACTTTATTAACTTAATTAAGAAGTCTTTTTCTTTAAGACAAATGTACTCTAAAGCTCAACTCAATTCTGGTTAAACTAATATAAAATATAAATTAGCAGATTGTAAAGTAATAAGATTTAAAAATATCTATTTTTAATCTCTATTAGTGAAATGTAAATTTCTCTTATATTTTTTCCTGTGGAGATAAAATGAAATTACTTTAACCTTATATTTAGGATGTGATTTTAATGGAGAATACATGTAAGTACCTTATACATTTGCCACTTAAATTATAAATAAATTAACATTTTATTCTGAAAAAAAATCTTTCCCCATTAATTCTTGTGTACTGACAATACCTTATATCCCTCTTCCATGTCTTTTTCAATCAGTTTAAAGCACTGTCAGGGTTATTCATTAAACCTCACTCCTTGTAAAGAAAACATAAGCTTTATCCCCATTTCCCAGATAATTTCTTTATTTAGACAAAATTCTCTAATACATAATGTCATTCAAAAGTAGTTTTTATATAAACTTCAATGAATGTGCTCTTGGCTGTCAGTTATAAAAATGAAAAACTTTTCTGCTTTCTATACTTTTTTGCAATTTTGCTCGAAATGCTTGAGACCATAACCTAAAATTCAGATCATTTTTGGTGATTTAGCTAGGTGACTTACCAAGTAGCATATTATAATTTGTATGATATTATCATAGTCTGATGTACTTTATTGGAGGATTATACACCAGTGGCTATTTTGGCCTTAACAATCCAAAGCACTTAAAAAACAACAACAACAACAACAATAAAAAACATGAACCAGTTAGAGAGAGGTTTAAAGCAGTAACAGAGCTCTGGTCTCAGTTCCACTTCTTTAGATAGTTCACCAGAGAGCTTTCTGTGATCACTTGCACATTCCTAAATTGAAGAACATGACCCCTGGATCTCATTAAATGATTCTGTGTAAATGAGTACAGAAATTTGTCTGAAGAAAATGAATGAAAGAAAACCCTCAATTTGAAAACCATGAGGTTGAATGCTTCCTTTAGGTCTTGTACTGGTTGCTACTAATAAAAAAATAACTTCTGAATATCTACATTTAGTAATACCTCACAATTTGGTTTCCTTGGATATACTGGTTTCTGATCCTTGTAAAGAGTTCTAGGTAGTCTAAGTAGCAAAGAAATTTATTTAAGATACTACGATTCCTGTTTCCTTTTTTTCCCCGTAAGGTGAAATGATTATATATGTATCCTAGATATACAGATCTAAAGAACAACAACAAAAATCCTCCAAATTACTTCCCTGTGCCAATTGCAGTCATTTAGAAAGTCACCTAAACCCTCTACAAGAAAGGCTACTCCATTTCTCAAAACCAACTATCTAAACCACCAAAATAAGGGGTTTTTTAATAGGGGATATTATCTCTGTTAATTTAAAACCATTAGAACAACCAGGTCAAAATAACAATAAAGTATAAGATGATGATATATGTCTATATACATGTATAAATACATAGCTTAAAAGTGATGAATTAATGTTGGAATCTTGGTAGAACTGTTAGCTATTTCAAGATTCTGATGTCTGCATTCAAATCTGAGATTGCAATTGGGCCTATGTTCTTGATATGTTAGTTGCAACTGCCAAGGTTGCAACCAGAGCCCAGTGTCTGCATGTTCTATTAAGAGATTGAAACTCTGTTATTACCCAGGCTACAAATCCATGAATATCTTTATTTGAAGGGTACTCACAGCTTATTAATTTACAGCCTGCTTTGCTTTCACCATGAGCCCAGCATCTTCCTTCATTCAGACTGGACCCCAGGATCCTGGCACATTATTTATCCAACATTGTAAATTCCCTTTTGGCCAATGCAGAATTGCCCTTGGAATCCACATCTCTGGCCACAGTTGTGTTTATCCTTAGCATCTGGTTTCAGTTATCTTTTTTTGTGTGTGCCATTTTGGACTAAAATGAAACATTTTGTTTCATTTACTAAGTTTCCTATTGTGGGGTGGGAACAGGGACATGAAGAGGTGGCATAATGTGGTGAGTCTCGGCCCCATTCCTAGCCCTGTGGCATTTAATTACTACACTTTGTTTGCCAACTATTTCTTGGCATCTAATTTAATTTGGGGACCTGCCTAAGCATTTAATTGAACTTGGAGAACTCCTTTCAAATATTTATACCCACTTTCTCCTCCTGCTACATTACAGTGATTCTGTACCATAGTTTAGACCAGTTCCACTTTTGTTTTATTCTAAAATATTTGACAATACTCTTTTTTTCTATCAAGTATATGGCCTCATCCCCTAATCCTAATAAGATTTTATTTTTAAAAAACAGAGTTTGGTCTCTTTTTCTCCTAAACCTTTCCTCCCTCATTATAGCAAAAGAATTTTGTGCTTTCTCTGTCCACGAAATTGTTAATTCCCTCATTTTATTTAACTATATTTCACTCTTCTGATAATTTTACTGTGTAAAAATAAACAGCGGAAAGAAAAGAACAATGGATTTATTATATTCATCACAGCCAAAAAAACTTCAATATTCTAGCTACTACTCCACCTACTCAGTTATTTTACTCTCTAAGTTTCATTTAATGAGCTCTTGAAAGTCACCAGCATCTAAATTTTCTGCCTATTCTTTTCTCAATTTATCAATATCCTCCTGGTTTATGTACTTCTTCAATTAGCCTGTGTTGTAAGACATTGTTTTAACTAGCCTTTTGTTGATGCCCTCAACCCCATACCAGTTTGCCCTTCTGTAACTGCCCCATTTAAATCCCAGTGCTGGAAAAATTTATTCATATGTCTTCTTCACTCTGAAACAAACATAGCAAGTACTGTATGAAAGTACACATCGGTACTCCAATCTGCATTTACAGTTGGTTTTCAACTTCCTTGGGATTGCAATACCATTCATCTACATATTCTTCATCCTCCATCTTTTACCTCTCTTATTGCTCCCATTGACTTTTCCAATGTCTTAACTTTTTCAAGACATTGCTAAACTCCCCAAACCAAAGAAGAAATCCTTTCCATCACACTCTCAGCAGGCAACTTTCCCTATAAACCACCAAATACTGATGTTAGCATCAGCATCGGATAAATAATGGCTTTATTCACAACACTTATAGTAATGTAAAAGTGTGGATTAATGAAAATATTGCAAGCCAAATGAATATAATATACAATCCAGAAATAAATTGAGTAATAACAAAATAAGTATTAAATTTGCTGAGAAAATGGATTATTCAATCACAATATTGAAACAATTGTTTTGTCATTTGGGAAAAAGTAAAACTGGATCTTCATCTCATTACTTATACTTAACAACAATCACAACAAGAACATGATAGTAATAATACCCTTTGAATATATAAAGCCATTAACTTACTCATAGGAAACAATGTTTAAATATTTGAAAACTGAATCTAGACTTTCTAAACATTATAAAAAACTGAAAATGATAAAACAAAGTGAAGGTAAATTTACTTGCATCAAAACCTGTAGGCAAAATTAGACAAAACACAAACAAGAAGACTTAATGTTATGGGGCTGGGATTATGGCGCAGTGGTAGCGTGCTAGCCTAGCACACATAAGGCACTGGGTTCGATCCTCAGCACCACATAAAAATAAAATAAAGATATTCTGTCACCTACAACTAAAAAATAAACATTTTAAAAAAAAAGACTTGATGTTATTTCAACATTATTCATGAAAGTGAAAACAAAAATAGTTTTAGATTCTTATATGGAGCTAATTAATGAAATTACAGTATGTAAATATAACAAAAGACTATACTACAATTAAAACATAAATTGTAGTATGTATTGACATGGTAAGATAGCTATACATATTATTTTCAATGAAAGAAATGGAGAGTAGAGTGCGGTATTAGACGAGTGTAGGCATGTACGTCTGTAGGTGAATACAAGCACATGTGATCTATAAAGTGTTAATTCCTATTAAAGAAGAGTTTAAAGAACTTGTAGGGTTATTTTGAGTTAATAAAACTCATCCTCCACCTTTACATATTTTATGTGACAGTCACTATTCATGACTGAGATGGATACTTACAAAGACCATTTTCTCCACTTTATTGGACAGAACCAGTTTGAGGGTCTGAGCAACTTGCCTTGAGGAAGGTAGGTTGGGCAGGGAATAGCCTTACTCTTAGCCCAATGTTTGTGCCACCACGTGATAGCTGATCCCAAAGGGAAAAATCATCTTTTTAATCCAACCAGTTATTTTTTAAATCTCTGCTAAGGCAAAGAAGTAAAATAATTGAGATTAATCTGCTGGTGAAGATACTAAAATAGCTGTTTATTCTTTCTTTTTATTTCTTGGTACAAAGAAAAACTAATACTGAAGTAATATGATAGGTACCAAAGAAAGTGTACTTCATTGATTTGATTTATCCGCAGCCTTGCTCAGGGGCTGCCCCTGCCAGTGTACTTACTTCCTAAGAATGACATCACTGGTTTAATATGGGTGCCTAAGATGGCCTGAGCAGAGCCTAAGGCATTTGAAGCCAGGTAATATCCACCTCAGCTGTTCAGAACAGCTATTCAAAACTATCTTTCCTCCTCCAGCTTTGGATTCAATTCTAAGAATCTGTTTTAAGCCTCCTGCCTCCCAGAGATAAGCTTGATATATACAAGAGATCTAGATAGAGTGAGGAGAAACAGACATGGGGCTGAGGGTTGCTATTGCTCACTTCCAGCGGGAGGATTAGATCACTCATTCATCTTTATGCAGATGACTCTTCTCATGAAGGAAAGTAGTGACCCACTGAAGACTTTTATTTCACAGTCAGAAGCTTCATTAAAATAAATGTATAATATATATCAAATCTAGAAAAATAGAGTTCAACCCAAATATTACAGGCATTGTAATTATAAACATCAAAATCTGAAAAGGTGAAGAAAGAAAGGAACAAAAATCGGCTCAAAGTTCACTGTGTTTTGAGTAACTATGTGCTTTGTATACATTTTCTGACAGTTTTATCCTCATCACAGAGCCTACCTGATTGAAAATCTATGCAGATAAGAAGCCAGCTTGAAATACCTGAGAAGAAACATAACAAAATGTAAACCACCTCACTGTACTTCACAAATGACTTCTCAAGTGATTAGACAGAAATTCTCCAGCAAAACTAGGGAATCTAGGTCAACTACATTCCATGATATTTTATTCTGTTAAGTAATGACACTGATTCTATTTCTGAACAAAGTCTTCATTTGTGTTTGCTACCCTTCTTCAAATAAAATGAAGGATAATCTAAAGCAAATGTTAATAATTGACAATTTTATATTATAACTTGGATAAACAGTGAAAATGAACAAAAGGTAAATGCAGCAGTTCTATAGGGTATGAATTCTGCAACCACACAGGGTCTGCTGGGTTGTTTTATGAACTGCTGTGTGACTTCAATACAGCAGAGTCAGTGCTGCTGTGCAGAAATTCTTTCCACAACACACTTTATATTATTGGAGTAGGCCTATTAAAATAATATGCTTGCTTTTTAAAAGATGACATTTATAATAAAATTAGCTAATACATAAAGTATAAGAATATATATGTGTATATATATATATATATATATATAGAGAGAGAGAGAGAGAGAGAGAGAGCGAGAGAGAGAGCGAGAGAGCCAGAAATTAACACTAAATTCACCATTGCATCAAATATTTTAATAAACTGATCATTATATGTTTAAATATATGCAAGGATGCCCAAAGCTCAGGTTTTCTTCAAAATTGATAATTAGTTTTAATGTGCATTTTAGAAACAATTTTACTGAATAGGTTACTGATACCTGGATTAGTAGATTTAATCTACAGTTACAAACATCAGGTGTGCATTACATAGTAAATATTCAAACATGTTTTGAACATCTAGAATAATTCTTAAAAGAGACACAAAACATGAGAATATGAAAGACATTGATAATAAGAATAAGTTCCCAAAATTTATTTTATATATGCAAACATATATGTATATATATATACATACTATATATATATATATATATATATATATATATACATACTATATATATATATATCTGAACTATCATATTAAGAGTCTCTTTATTTCTATCTCTTTTATTTAGTATGGGATCATCCACAGCCCATACTAACTGTATATAATGAAATACGAATATATTTCTCACTGCACTATTAACTTGGGTCATTTCTTTTAAGAAATTGAGGGACAACATATGCTTGTCTAAGCATGTTATGCAAATTATTGGCATAAAAGGATTTTCAACATGTAGGTAGTGTAAAACATGTCATAGTGACAATTCTTATGTTCAGAACTCACCTATCCCTACAATTGTCATGATTATACTGCTATTCTACATGTAGCCATTTATATGCATGTTGAAAAGTGAAGCATGCACAAGTGCCAGCAAGATATTAGAATCAGATCCTGAATGTTTTATCTCTGAACTGTGGCAAGGACTATAGAATTCTGAACTGTTTATAAAATCGCTTACATGAGATACCCTAGCAAAGTGAGTTTGTCTATTCAAAGTGTTTGAAGTAGAAATATGTTAACATGGAAGGGATTTTCCCCTGCTCATTTTCAGCTCAGTCACATGGGCAGAGACTGGAATTTACAACAGACATTTTCAGCAGCCTTCTGGTGGCCATATTATTGCTTTCTTCAAATGACAATCACTCACTGCCTATGGTCTAGCTGCCTTTGCAATACTGCACTGCGCATGACACACAATCCCCATTTTTAAAAGGCACTTTACTAAACAAGTTTTATGTTTTAAGGGAGAAAAATATGACTATCATCTATGTAACCTGCTATTCTGCATTGTTAGATATGTCTGTAAAAAGAAAAACTATAGCAATCCATCATGTAACAATGATCTCTGTGTGTGTGTGTGAGTGTGTGTGCGTGTCTCATTCTTTCTCTCTCTCTTTTAAGAATAACATACTTCATCTATGAGGGAGGCAAAATAAAAATGCTCCTAAAATATCATTAAGACTTTTCATTCATTTGCAAATCCACCATGTCTCATGTTTGTTGCAATAAGGTCTCACAGATTTGAGTTTGTCCATTTGAACAATTGTGTGGGGTGAGACAGATGGGCAGCTGTTTCTTTTTTAATCCCATATTTTATTCGTTTATTTTAAATAATGTTGAAAATATTACTTTTTAATTGTGAAAACATAGGCTTGTTTTAGAAAAAAGAAAGTAAAGCTGCAGGCATTAAACTATTAATGAAAGAAAGATGGTTCTTACTACTTGGATTAAACTCTGTAACTCATTTTAACCAAAAACAATAGATTTTAATGGCTGCATTCTGCTGATACTGATCATAATTTGTATCATAACTGATAGACCAACTGTCTTTTCAGTTTTATAGGAACAGGCAAAATTACTGATTAAGTCAAAATGAAAAATCAGCTGGGCATCATGATTTCTCTGTTAATGCCTTTGGATTTTTCATGTATTTTTATCCCCAATATAAACTCCTTTCTTAGCTGTACACTACAATATAGATAATCCAAACTACAAATATTTTTAAATCCACTTGTTCACATAAAAAAACAGAAGAATGTCTCTATTTTTAAATCAGCATTTTCTCATATCATTAAAGAATAAAGATTTAACTAATGCCCTAACTAAATTGGCCAAAGATTGTAAGTAATGCCTTTTTGCTATGCACAAATCTTTTATAACAGGAAAGGGAAGCAAATAGTCTATACTGAACAAACAACACTTAATATGTAAGTACCAAATATTGAACATAGATGCATTTATGCCAGTGCTCAAATGAAAAAAACTACATATGCTTTCTTGAGCAGAAACACCATAGTCTGAGCATAGATTAATGGGGAAAAAAACTCTCAATTCAGAGTAAGCACCCCCCCACACACACACACACAGAAAGAGAGAGAGAGAGAGAGAAAATAGCAGTAGAGTTTGAATGTAGGTTGCTTACTAGAAGATATAAACTATAAAATAATGTCAAATAATAGGAGGGGTATAAAACAATAATAGTTTCAAAGAAGAAGATTTTGTAAGATTTTAAAATTCTAAACATATTTAAGGAAACATGAGAGTGAAAGAAAAAATAAATTAGGAAGGATGGGCAGTAGCACAAGAATGAGGTCTCTTTGGAAGAGATCCCATCCCAAAGAAAGAGGACAAGTTTTACTATGAGCAAGTATCTTGTGTGTAGTGAAACAAAAATGTCATTAATAAAAATAGTTTGAACAGTCATATGGGCCTTATCACATTGTTGCTTTAGAATATTTCAGATGATATAGATGACTGGAAATTATTTCTATATCCTACTTTAAAATATGATATTTTGCTGTTCGATTGAAAAATGATTTTGTTGGTCAGTTTTATATAGAAATGCTGATATCTACTAATTGCATACAATAAATACAGTTCTTTTTAATGCTTTTAGTGCATTGTTAGTACAACGGTGTTTGATTAGGAACCAATATTAATATCTTAACTTTAAACTGACTGCAACGCTTTATAACTCTAAATTGTTAGGATCCATTTTTAATTTATTTAACACTGATAAGCTTTTCTGCCTTTACCCGGTTTCAAATTTAATTAAATCCACCACACAACCACACTGAAAGGAAAAGGCCAGTTTTATTTACTTAATATAACAATAGCAATAACAACAATGAATGAATAACACTAAACAACATTAGTCCTAACTTCAAAATATTACTCTTGTCCACTTCAGTGAGCATCATTTTTTCCACCCAGCCAGGAATAATATTTAATTTTGTATAAAAATAAACTACTGAAAGAGAACCTACAAATGAATAAATACAGTTATGGAAGTAAATCAGGGTGTTTAATATCACCATTATTACCGCTAATTCTTATTTTTCATAAAATGAGGTCTTTTTCATTTTAACTCACAATATCAAGAGTGCTCAAATTTTATGTGAATTGAAAATTACCTACACCTTCAGCTCTTAGTAATGGCCATGAGGAAATTATGGTACAAGTTACCAAAACCTGGGGCATCAAGAGGTGACTGGGGTAAGATTAGAGACAGAAAAGTGGTAGAAACAGAGGTTTTTAAGAAGCCCGTTTTCCCTTGAATTGTATTCAGTCCAGGAGCCAGCCTCAGGCACAGTCAAAGGGGGAGTTTGCCTGGGGGCAGCTGGCCTGGAGGGAGACACCACACTATTAACCAGACCTCCACTGCAGTTGCCTAGGACTCACATCTACCTGTAGTCTGAGAACTTTCAGTGTTCAGATCATGTGTGTACTAGCCACTAAGTCACTCTGTACTTGCAGAGTCAACCACATGAATTGGGTATTTGAGCAGCACAGATAAGGAATTTCTAAGAGAGGCCTCAACAATTGTTGAAAGGCAATTCAGAACACCATTTTAATATTTATTACTTAAAATCTAACCTATGTTCTCCACAGAGAATGTTGGAACAGTTTACTAAGAACACTGGTCACTAGTACACAGTGCCCCCTTTAACCCATTAACTCTCTTTTCACGATGAGCTTTAAATCACATACACACATAAGACATCTCCTGAGAGTAAAATTTCTTTTTCTTTGGGATGGGATCTCTTCTTCCAAAGAAACCTCATTCTTGTGCTACTGTCCATCCTTTCTAGTTTATTTTTTTCTTTCACCCTCCTTTCTCATTTAATATGTTTAGAATTTTAAATCTTATAAAGTTTTCCTCTTTGAAACTATTACTGTTTTATACCCCTCCTATCATTTCACATTATTTTATAGCTATATCTTCCAGCAAGTAACCTGCATCCAAACTCCACGGCTATCACCACCCATCCCTTCCTTCCTCAAACCCTTGTAAACTGATTTATGGATTCATCAATGCCCTTACACTGTTCAATTAAATCATTTTCTTAATGGAATTGAGTTTCTCCATTCTGACTCACATCAAATTCTCCACTGCCCTTAATATGGCTTATCTCTTCATGTTTCTTTTCCAGGATATAGTCTGTCAACTTTTCATTATCTCTCTCACTAATTAGGCTATTTATTCTCTCTACCCCCTAATTTAGTGATTCTGTTGTGTGTCTCGGTGCTAGCTTTCTTCAACACTTGTCCTCATGTAATATATGCATTTATGAGTTTTTAAAAATCTCCTTTAAACTGATAACTCAAAAATTCTAACCTCATAAAATCGTATCTCCTACCTTGTCACCTGTTTAATTCTTGAGTTATTCATTTATTTGAACAAACAAACAAACTGGTCACGCTCTTAGTTATATGCCAGACACTGTTTTAGGAAACAAAGATGCAATCAAAAAAGACAAAACAACTGTTTTCATAAAGTGCACATGCTGTTGAAGATAGATAATAAATACAATTTAAAAATAAAATACTCAGTATTCTGGGAAATAAGTGCAAAAGATAAAAAAAATAGAGCAAAGGTATATTGGAAATATTGGGGGTAGCAGTTTTAAGTAGGTTGTTAAGTAGAGACTAGTAGTACAGAAGCTAAGGGACCAATTAGTATCTTACTGCAATCAGCCAGGAGAGAGGTGATGGTACTAGGGATAAGAATTGTGGCAGGTGAAGTGAAAAGACATAGGATTGAATTCTGGGTGCATTTTGAAAATAGACTACACAACATTCATTGAAGAACCAAGTAGGAGCAGAAAGAATCAAGACCAACACAAAAGTCCTTGGTTCAAGTAACTGGAAGGATGTACTCAACATTAAGCAATACACTACAGGTAAATGAACAGAAGTAGCTCAAATTGAAACACTTTTAGATTTAGACACTAACATCTTCTGTTGGAGACAGACAAATATATGCTGAATAAACCACAGGAAATATAGGTTTGAAGGTACTAGGAAGAATCTAGCTATAGAATACATTTTTCATGTCATAAATCTAGAAAAGGTACTTAAGATCATGAGACAGGAATGACATCACTTTGGGAGTGAATATAGGTTAGATAGAAAGTAAGTTTAGAGATTAGCATTGGGAAAATAAGGATAAACTGGTAAAGTAATTGAGAAGGAGTAGCCAGAATAACAGAGACATGAAGGACATCAAGACAAGAGTATGAGCCAGGCGCGGCGGTGCACGCCTGTAATCCCTGCACTTTGGGAGGCTGAGACAGGAGAATCGCGAGTTCAAAGCCAGCCTCAGCAGTGGCGAGGGGCTAAGCAACTCAGTGAGACCCTGTCTCTACATAAAACACAAAATAGGGCTGGGAATGTGGCTCAGTGGTCTAGTACCCCTGAGTTCAATTCCCAGTACCAAAAAAAAAAAAAAAAAAAAAAAAAAAAAAAAAGACAAGAGTATGATTCTAGAAGTAGTAGGGGATGAATTGTGTGTAGTATTATAGACAGCACAAATACTATGTGAATTAGATAGGTGGAAGATAGACATCAGCAGTAAGAGCATGAAGTTATAGGGATAAATCTATAGGTCATTCTAGCCCCTCTGTGGCTTAAGTCAATAGGATGTTAATTCTTTGAGGAAAAAACCCTACTATCCTTAGGGCTATTCTCAGGGCTGAAGAACACAATAAGAACAAAAGTTATCCTGCAAGGGGACCTTTGTGACCTTTATGTAGGCCAAAGGTTCCAAGACTCAGGAAGATATGATAGTGAAAAGCAAACTGCAAACTGCACCAATTGTGAAAGCTGTAAAAACAAGTTCCAATTACAATTGGTCAATGAGTGCCAAAGTTCCTGAGAGCTGCCCTTAGATTTTCATCATGTCATTGTAATTATAAAATCCTCCCCCATGGGTTTTCTTGGGTACCTGTGGATGCAGAGTAGAGACTTGAAAATCTGATGCTATATTACAGTCAGTCAAAAGTTAAGATGTGATACCTGGTCAGGACTCCAGAAAATTCTCTAAGACCCCAATAATACTAGGGAACAAAGGGGGAACAACTTCACTCTCCTCTCTGATGGCCCACCCTTTCCTTTGAGAATATCTTTTCTTGTTCCTCTAATAAACTTCACTATATTTTTCACTCCATTTTGTGTCTTGCTTGAAATTTTCTCTGCAAGAACACAAAGAGTCAAGATAACACAACCTGACCTCTGGAGACAACCCCTGCTAACACTAACTTGGTGCTGGACTTCTGCTAACAAATTGGCTGTAGAAAATAGCAATATGGATCTTTGGTGATTGCTATGGTTTGGATGTGATTTGTATATTAATAGTTTGTGTACTGAAAACTTGATACCCAGTGTGGGGATGCTGAGAGATGGTGGCACTTTTGAGGTGAGGCTTTTGACAAGGCAATGAGGTTATGGAAGTATTATTACACTTCGAAAGGATCAGTGCTTTTCTCATGGAATGAGTTAGCTCTCCTAAGAGGAGGTTGTTACATGAGTCCACTCCACACATTTGGCCCCTCATGTCATATGACAGTTACTTTTTCTACTTTTTCTGCTCCTTCACCATGTTGTAGCACAGGCAAGGCTGCCCTCCCCAATGATCAAACAGATGGGGCTATCTGATCTTGGAATTTCAGCCTCCAAAACTTAGAGCTAAATAAATTTGTTTTATATTCAAGTGTGCAGCCTCAAGTAGTTACAGTAACAGAAAATGGCTTACTACAGAAAATTGGTGCTGATACTGAAGTAGTTGCTGTAACATCTGAGATGCAGCTTTAGGGGTTCGGAAAAGAGGTAGGGATTGAAAGAGTTTGGAAGACCAGGCTAGAAAAAGCCTACAAGGCTGTAAAAAAGAGCATTACAAGCAATTCTGGTGAGGACTTAACAGACAAAGGGACTCAGATTGGAGAAAAGGTCATCCTTGTTAAGAAGTAGCAAAGAACTTGGTAGAACTGTGTCTATGCCCCAGAGCTTTATAGGAGGTTAAATTTAAAAGTGATCACTGGTATATCTAATGAATGAAATATCTAAACAGCAAAGGAGTAACACTGTCGCATGGGAATTATTGGCCACTGTCACTGTGGTTTGCAGTTAAATCTCAGTGGTAAAAGGAAATAGAGAAGGATTTGGAAAATTTGCAGTCTGACCAAAGGAGGGACAAAGGCAAAAATCAGTAAATCTGTAGACAAGGCAGGCAATTACTTGTTAAAGAGATTAGCATAAATAAAGGGGAGCCACATACTAATTAACACAGTATGAAAAAGGCTTCAAGGACATTGCAGAAATCTTCAGGGCTGCCCTTCCCATCACAGGACCAGAGGCCTGGACATTTCAGGTTGTTTCAAGGAATGAGTCTAGGGTGTTCTTCATTGGCTCACTGCCTGGGACTATGTTGAGATTCAGCCCTTAATTTCTTGTACAATGTTCTATAGCTATTTCAACTGAGCTTTAACTGGGCCCAAGCATGTTTCCTGCTAAAGACACCTTGATGGTGTCCACGTGGTACCTATTTTTCAGGCATGCAGAATGCAAGAGCTGAGATTCAAGGTCCAAGTGATTTAAGGAAAGGCTGGGCATCCAGGGAGAGGCTCACAACAAGGACATAGCTGCTGTAGATTCTTCACTAGAATGTTTAATGGTTATACAGGTGTAATCACTAATGTTGTGGTTTCAATGCTAGGTGTCCCCCCAAACCTCAAAAAAATACAACAGTTTAGTCATAGAGCTATAAGTAGACACAAGCAATATGTACTGGTGTTCTATGGTACAAGAGGGTGACTATAGTTAACAATAAGGTATTGTATATTTCAAAATAGCTAGAGGTTTTTTAATGCTTTTTACCACAAAGAAATGATAAATATAATAAAAGTAAGGTATTTTAATAAATAAACCAATCAATAAATAGACACATCAATATTTATAGCAGCTCAATTCACAACAGCTAAAATGTGGAACCAACCTAGATGCCTTCGATAAATGAATGGATCAAGAAACTGGTATATAAACATAATGGAATATTACCCAGCATTAAAAGAGAATAAAATTATGGCATTTGCAGATAAATGGATGGAGTTGGAGAATATCATAAGTGAAGTAAGCCAATCTCAAAAATCCAAAGGCTGAATGTTCTCTCTGATAAGTGGATGCTGATTCATAATGGGGAGGAGACATGAGAAGAATGGAGGAACTTTGATTGGGCAAAGGGAAGAATGAGAGAGTAGTGGGCACGGAAACAGGAAAGGTGATGGAATGAGATGGACATCATTACCCTAGGTACATGTGTGACTGCACATATGGTGCAACACTACATCATGTACACCCAGGGAAATTAAAAGTTGTGCTCCATTTGTGTACAATGAATTGAAATGCATTCTGCTGTCATATTTACATAATTATAACAGATAAATAAAAAAGAAAGTATTTTTTTAAAAAACCCTGAACTTGATACCTTTAAAAAAATGACAGATGTGCAAGGTGGTTCATCAGTGTTCATTACACTGATAATATTATTGAGCAATACATATATGTATCAAAATATCACATCGTACCCCAGAATATGCATATTATCATGTGTCAATTAAAATAAAAAATGCATAAGAATTTAAAAAGCACATATGAAACAATGCAAGGAAGTTTAGAGATGAAATGATTGAGCTATAAGAGGTTTAACCTAATTGGTGTATCAATCCCTGGTAGGGATTAACTTGGTTGAAACTTCAAGCAGGTAGGTTGTGGCTGGAGAAGGTGGATTCCAGGGGGCTTGCCTGTGGGATGATATTTATGTAGAGAGGGTTTTTGAGCAGAGCTCTCTCTCTACTTCCTCCTCTGTATGTGCTGAGTTGCTTTCCTCTGCCACACCCTTTAGCTACTATTCTACATCACCTTGAATCCTGAGGAATGAAGCATGCTATCTATGAACTGAAACCTCTAAAACCATGAGCCCCCAAATGACTTTTTCCTCCTCTAATTGTTCTTGTCAGGGCTTTTGGTCACAGCAGTGAAAAAGTTGACTAAAACAACTACTTTTGAGATCCTTGGAAAGTAGAGACACCAGCAGTGTGCAATACCAGCCTGGAAAATCAGATGCATTGGCCTGCAGCATAATAGAGCAGCTACGTGTGCTGTGACCAGCAAAGCCATGGGGGCAACGTTGCCCAAACCCTTGGAGACCCACTCCCACTCTACCTCAGTGTACACAGGATACTGGACTTGGAGCTTTAAGAAATAATTCTTCTGGTGATTTATAATTCATCAGCAATTTGGTAACTATTTCTTTCCTACAATTCTCTTACATAACCAGAAGAAGGGAAAGGGAGGGAAGCATAAAATATTTGAAAAACAATGTCAAAAACTTCCCACGTTTGATGAAACATTTTAATCAACAGAGTTAAGAAATCCAGCAAACTTCCACTAGAAAAAGAAAACAAATGAACATAAAGGTACCATACGCAGACATAACACATCATAGTAAAAATGTTGGCAAAGAGAAAATAATTAAAATGGAAAGAGAAAAGTAAATATCACATACAAAGGAACATTATACAATTAACAAAACTATGGAGTCTAGAAGGTAGTAGGCTGACATTCAAAATTCCAGAAAGAGTAACCAGTAATCTTATTTCTTTCTGAAATAAAATTAAAATATATACATTTTCATGTAAACAAAAACTGAGATACTTCTTTGTTAGCAGAGCCATACTATAAGAAAAATTAAAGGATATTCTTCAAGCTGAAAACAAATAACACCAGACAGTGATTCAAATCCATATGTCCTAAAAAAAATAAGCAACAAGAAATCTAATTATGTAATAACAAAAGACAACAAATACATATCTTTCTCCTCATAATTGATTTTAAAGGCAATTGTATGGAAGAATATGAATCTATTTGCATCACTGGAGCTTATAACACATAGAAATGAATATATTTGACAATAACAACACAGAGGAGGTGAATTGGAGCAAAGATATTATTGAAGTAAGAAAATGACATCAGATAATAATTCAAATTCACAGGAACCAATAAAGGAAACTAGAAATTTTAAACAATAAAACTAATGTGTCAAACTTTATAAGCATATATATTTCTCCTTACAGTATGCAACATTGTTTTAGTCAGCTTTTTCCACTGTTGTGACTAAAAGAACTGACCAGAATAATTGTAGAAGAGGAAAAATGTATTTGAGGGCTCACAGACTCAGAAGTCTTAGTCTATACAAGGGATTCAAGGTGAGGCAGAACATTATAGTGGAAGAATGTGATAGAGGAAAGCAGCTCACATCATGATGATCAGAAAGCAGAGTCTTCACTCTGCAGAACAAAATATATACCCCATAGCCACATCCCCAATTCCCACCTCCTCCAGCCACATCCTACCACCCTTCAGTCACCATTCAGTTAATCCCTATCAGGTGATTAATTCACTGGGTAAGTTAAGACTATGACCCAATCATTTCTCCTCTAACCTTCTTGCACTGTCTCACACATGAGCTTTTGGGGGGACACCTCATATCTAAACCATAACAAACATATTTATAAAATTATTTAAAATAATAATTAAAAATATATTGCTAGACTTGTAACAAATATGCAGGTAATATATATAACAATAATAACAATGTGGGGAGAGGAAACAGAGTTACATATATGCAACATCTCTATATTTCACTGAAACTAAATATAAATCTAAAGTAGTTTCTGATATGCTAAGATGTATATGACAATCCCTAGACCAACCACTAAGAAAATAATTGCAAAATATATAGTGAAGAAAATCATTACTAGAATTGAGATATTATACTACAAAATATTCACTTAGACAAGAGAAAGCAGTAAGAAATGAACAGATGAGCAAAAGTAGAACAGTATATAAACATATAAGAAAAACAGTAGACAAAAAGCTACACATATTAATAACATTAAAAATGAAGAGAGATTATTAGATATGATTAACAATAACCAAAAATTTTAGAAAAGATTCAATTATATGCTATCTACAAGAGACATATTTCAATTCCAAGATATAAACAGGATAAATGAGGAAGGAAGGACAGCAAAGAGTAACCTTAAAAATCTGAAGTGGCATTACTAATATCAGACTTTATAGGAAAAATGTTAGTGAGAAAAAGTAAAATATTTTATAGTGTCAATCCAAGTACAAGAAAGCTATAACATTTATAAACATATATGCACCTAATAACTGAGTCTCAAAATGCATGAAGTAAAAATTAACAGAACTGAATTTAAAAATAGATGATTCACCAATAATAATACATCAAAATATCCTATCTCTAATAAAGAATAGAACAAATAGGCAGAAGATTAACAAATAAATAGACCACTTTAACAGCATTATAAACCAAATAGACAAGGAGACACATATAGATCAATCCATTCAATAACACCAGAATACACATTCCTATCAAAAGCACATGACAAATTCTCCAAAACAAAACATGCGCTAGGTCATAAAACAGGCCTCAGCAAATTTAAAATCATCAAAATCTTACCAAGTGTGTTTTGGGGCCACAAAGAAATAAACTCAGAAATAAATGTCAGAAATAAATTTAGAAAACTCACAAAACAGAAATTAAACAACATCCTCTTAAATGGTTAATGAGTCAAAGAAAGAGTTGCAAAGATAATTAGAGAATTATTTTAGATCAATTAAGACTTGGTGTACCAAAATTTATGGGATACAATAAAAGCAGTAAAGGAGTAAAAAAATAAGAGTTTAAAAAGTAATAGTAAAAAGTAAAAACAGTTAAATCAGTAAAAGAGGGAGTTATTTTATTAATTTATTTTTTTAAAAAATACAAATTTTAATAGTTAAGTTAGTATAGTTTAAGAGAATTCAGAGATATGGATCAAGTCCTACTAGAGCTCACAGAAACAAACCAAAAAATGTGTTTTTCCTGGACAATCACAAGCCTCATTCTGAAGAATAAAGGACCCTGTTAAATCAAGTGATGACCATAATTCCCAGGACTAGCAATATGAGAATAAATCTGTAGTCTGCCTATTGCCAGTGGAGGCTCAAATTCTTATAGTCCTTTGGGCAATTATTTTAAAACTTATATTAAGAACTCTTAAAAGTGGTCATATACCTTGGTTTTACACAATTTCATCTCTAGAAATATATTTGAAGGAAATAAGCAAACAAGGAAAACAGTTCTATGTGTGAAGATGTTCATACCCATGATTTAACAAAAATCATGAAGAGAAATCTAGAATTCAATAACAGAAGTTCCTGCATCTACTGGCAAGATATTGGTTTAGGACCTTTGAAATAGGAAATAAAGAGCCATACTATGCTTACAATCTAATAAGTGGAAAAAAAAATCATATTGCATTGGCAAAATGAAATAATCTAAGTACATGTACAGAGAATGTGAGGACATGTAGAAAAGATCTATATAAAACGCTGGTCAGTGCCGGCAGAATGGTTATGAGTGAGTTATTATTTTTAAAATTTAGAGGGCCATGACTGCAATATGAGTCATTTATGGGATTTAAAATACCAAATAAATAAAACTAACACTGTCAAGATACAGTTAGATGATGGTTGGAGGAAAAAGCCCTTCCAGTCCCCAGGTGCCCCAAAGTTCCTGAAGCCAGTGTATCAGCAGGATTCATTCCCTTCTCTGTTGCGAAACATGCGGCAGTTCTCCAGTGCATCACAACAGGTCTGTGTGCAAGATCACAGCACTAAATATGGTCGACCTAAGCTCAAAACCCAGCTCAGCCTTTTCCTGCTGCACACTCTCAGAAAGCAACTACCCTGTCTGGGTGGTGTCTCCTTACCTGACTCCTCTCTCTCATTGGCACCTATGTTCAGGACATGTGAGTTCTTATCAAGAGATAATTATTTCTGTTACCCAAATATACATTATTTATGATTTGAGATCTTTCCAATAATGGTCAGTAATGAACTTCTAGCTTTCATGCTTGACTATACTTTTGGTAGGGGGAATCCCTCCATTTTGGATCACAGGAATCTACTTGCCAGGATTCTGGGAATTGACAGTGAGAACTCCTAAAGTCTCCTAAAAGCCTGGCCCTTGTTATCTGTTCCCACAGCAGCTCTGTAGCTTTGAGACATTCTGGCACGAAAGATGATGACCTGATTGATCAACTCCCTCCATGGCCACTCCATTGTCTGCCCCTTGAACGCAGAAGAACACAGTATCCCCCTTCTCTCCACCTGGTGTAGGCCTCATTTGGTTTTCAGGCCTTCATTCTTCATGACTTTATATCAGAGGCAGAAAACAATGTACAGGAGCTCACTTTCCTATTTCTCCAACACTGGCTTTCTTAGGAAGTGGATCCCCATGAAGGCTTCACTTGGGTTCCCAGTCAAGCAGTGCACACCGGCATGGTCTCTGAGTTTCTAGCCCTCACTTGTTGCTTCCCAGATCTTGATTCCCTGGGATGGGACTTGAATTGCAGGGTTCTTCAGATAATTAGATGAGGTTACTGACAGCTTGCTAAGCTTCCATTCTTCTGCCCATGCGCTCATATGGCAAATATTTAAGAAGTCTATACCACAAGCTCAGGGATTTCCATCTTAAGGAGATGAGGCTTTGAGGCCAGCCAGCTAGTGCTATGTAATAATTCACCGCAGAATTTAGTGCCTTAAAACAGTCATTTTATCATCTCCTGAAGGCATTTGCCAGGGCTGCTACAACAAAGTTACCACAGGCTGAGTAACTTTAATAACAGAAAGTTATTTTCTTCCAATTGAGAGGCCCAAAGTTCAATTCAAATGTGTCAACAAGGTTGGTTGCTCCAGAGGCCATGAGAAAGGCTCTGCTGTGGGCATCTGCCTTGGCCTCTAGTGCTGCTTGCTGTCCTCAGTGTTTAGTGGCTTATCGATACATCACCGCAGCTCCGTTGGTGTCTTCACAGAGTGCTTGCTCCTCCTGTGCCTCTAAGCATCTGTATAGGACTTTTCTCTTCTTATAAGGACATCAGTCATATTGGGTTAGGGCACTCCCTAATGACCTCGCTTCATTTTGAGCTTCTATAAAGACCCAATTACACAATCTGAGATACTAGGGAGTGAAGACCCAACAGCTCTTTTGGAAGAATACAGTTCAATTCACAGCATCTGCTATTGGTGCTATGGTCAGGTAAGTTCAGCTGGGTGGCTCTGGCTCAGGGTCTTTTATGTTGTTGCAGACACATGGCAGCTGCAATATGAAGGGGCTGAATAACCATAGTGGTGGCAGTGTCTGGCAATTGCCAGGCTTCTCTCATCAGGTGGTCTCAAGTCCTCTGTGTAGTCCCTTGTAAACTTCAAGAGTTGGTATCCAAGAGGGCAAAGGGAATCTGTCTTATCTTTTGCAACCTAAGTTGAAAAGTCATATAGTAACATCTCTGCCATCTTCCAATGGTTATAATAATCCCAAATACTTGCTGACTTTCAAGGAATAGGGGTGTAGATCTATAAAAGCTAATAAGAATAGTGTCAAATTCGTATGTAGGATGTGAAATACTGTCACCACCATGTTTGGAAGATGTGTTTGGCAATGAGGATAACAGAGCAATAGTCACATCATGTTGTATGGGAATGGCTGCAATTCTCCAGGTAAGGACAGCTTCTAGGGAATCTGAGAGCAGCCCTAAGGCCAGTGGGAGGAGCCCAGGAAGCTTCTCACAGGAGATTAGGAAGGACCTAAAACATGGATGGCAGCAGTTTGGTTGGGAAAGTGGGGTGAGGATCCATCCCATCGGCTTTCTAAATGTCCTCTGTGTCAATCTCAGGAAAATTTGAACCCTGCAATAATATCTCAGTCCCTAGCCCCTAAATCAGTGCCCCTGCCACAGCCCCTGCAGTAATGTCTTAGTCTCCAATCACTGAAGCCTAAGCCATTATTGTAGTTTCAAGTTCATCCAGATTAAAGAATTAATTTCCCTGCCCCAGGTGAGACTCCAAGTCTGTCCATGCAACTGTATGGCAGTCATTGTTTTGAAACAGACTGTATATCTAGATCACGAACCGGCACACTTTTTTCGTAGAGGACTAAGTAGTACATATTTCTGTCTAAGGGGACATAGTTATCATCACAACCATTCTACTCTGCTATTTTAGTACAATAATGGCCACAGACAAAATATAAATGAAAGGTCATAACTGCAGTCCAATAATCCTCATTTGCAAAAGCAGGTGGTAGGCCATGGACCATAGTTTTCCAGGTCCTGGTCTACACTGAAGCCAGAGTCCCAGCTTCTGTTGCTTGCTCCATATGACTCTGAATCTCTCAGCCTTTCTGAGGCTACTTTCTTTTCTGCAGAATATTTTTGTTTTAGTGATTGTGTGTATCAGTTTTTCTTTAGTATAACAAAATACCTTAAAGGAGGTAACTTTATTTCTTTTTAAAAAAGAATTTATTTAACTCACAGTTCTTGAGGTTCAAGGGTCCACATCTGCTGATGGCCTTCTTGTTGACAGAGTTCTGAGATGGCACAGGGCATTGCATAGCTAGAGGCAGGAAGCACATATGTGTCTTCCAATCTCTACCCATGTTTTGTTTTGTTTGTTTGTTTTGTTGATTGATTGTTGTTGTTATTTATTTATTTATTTTTGCGGTGCTGGGGATCACATCTAAGGCCTTGCACATGCTAGGCAAGCACTTTACCCCTGAGCCTCTACCCCTACCATCATACCGCATCTCAAGAGGGAAATTTATAGCTATAATTTTCTATATTAACAAAGAAAAGGGATCCCAAATTGGTAATTCACTTTCTACCTTCACACAGTAGAAAAGCAGAATAAATAAATAAATACTAAAATAAGCAGAGAATAATAAAGAGTAGATCATAAATTAATGAAATACAGACCAGAAAACCATATATTCCTGGTTCTATGAAAACACCAACAAAATTTACAAACATTTAGTTGAATGGATGAAGAAAATAATATAAAAGATTCAAATTACTAAAAACAAACATGAAAGACAGAATATTACTACAGACCTTACAGAAGATAATACAGGAACACTGTGAATAATTATATGCTCAAATCAGCTAACTTTATGAAATAGACAAGTTCCTGGAAAGACATGAAGTACTAAAACTGACTCAAGAAGAAGAAGAAATTCTGAATAGGTCTTTAATATGAAATAAGATTGAATTAATGTGTTGGTAATCCTCTAGGAAAACTCAGTGTTCAACATAATGATTGTATTTGTGGCTCTGACTTTTTATGTAAAAAGATACCAAGCACAATCTAAAAAAGAAAAGATATAAAACTCAAAAACAACCAACCAAACAAAAACTCCCTTAAGCTTCCAAGGGTAATCTTTCATTCAATCACAGAAAACATATTTAATTTATCAACAACAAGTTTGACAACATGTGTGAAATGTTGGCAACATTCCCAGCTCATGTATTTCTGTATTTTATTTAATATGTATTGTTGATTTATTAAGGTTGAACACATAAACTTGGTGTGGTGGTGTATGCCTGTAATCCCAGCAACTCGGGAGGCTGAGGCAGGTGTATCACAAGTTTGAGGCTAGCTTGGGCAATTTAGACCCTCTCTCAAAATAAGATGTTAAAAGAGCTAGGGGTGTACCTCAATGGTAAAAAGTCGCTGGGTTCAATCCCTAGTAGTGAAAGCAAAATTTTAAATTGAACTGATGGCTAACAACACTATAACCCATGCCTCAGTGAAGTTTATGTAACACGAACTTTCTACATAAGGCACATTGCAGACTTTCAGCTCTCGTGTTTTTAGAAGGTGAATCCACAATTACAGAAACTACAAATAATGAAGATTGAGTAGACTAGAAAAATATTTCCAGCAACATACACAACAGATCTTACAGCAAGATCAAGAGAGATGTATCTTAGAAAGCAAGCTGTTTTCACATTCAAAAATCAATTAAATAATATAACGTACTAACAGGAAAAAAAGACAAAAGCCAGATAATGATATCAATAGCTTCAGAAAAAAACATTTGATACAGCTCACTATTCATTCATGATAAAACTACTCAATACACTGGGAATAGAAGGGAACTTCCTCAAACCCATGAAAAGTATCTATGCAAGGCTGACATTATACGAATGTTATTATGTTATAATTCAGATGTGAAAGACTGAATTCTTCCCCCTAAGGTCAGCAGTAAGAAAAGTATTTCCTCCCTCACCACATTTATTCAACATTGTACTGACATTTCTTGCCAGGTCTATTAGGTAAGAAAATGAAACTAAAGACTACAGGTCTATTAGGTACGAAAATGAAACTAAAGACTACAGATTAGAAAGGAAGAAGTAGAATCTTTTTACAGATGACATGATCTTGTATATAGAAGATTAAGGAAACCACTAAAACTTATTAGAGCCAATAAATGGGTTCAGCATATTTTCAGAGTTCAAATCAATGTGCAAAAGTCAATTTTGATTCCATACAGCAGCAATGAAAAACATAAAACTAAAATTAAGAAGAAACATTTCCATTTATAATAGTCTCAAAAGGAATAAATACTTTAGAAATAAAATTAACAAATGAGAACAGAACTTTTACTCTCAAAATTAAAAACATTGTTGAAAAATTTTAAGAATCCTGCAATAAGTTCAAAGATACTCTTAGTTCATGAACAGGAAGACAATATTGGTACAATGGCAATACTCTCCAACATTATCCACAGATTCAATACAATCATCTGAAATCTCAGGAAGTTTCCTCTCAGAAACTGACAAACTGATCTCTTAATTCTCATGAAATCCAAAGCACCCAAAATAAACAAAGCCATTTTGAGATGGAAAAACAAAGTTGAAAACTTATGCTTCCCAATTTTAATACTTATTGCAATGGTATAATTGTTGAGACAGTTCGTTACTGGAATACAAATGGATATAAAGATCAATGGGATTAAAATACAATTCTAGAAACAAATTCTCACTTTAATGGCTAATTAGTTTTGGAGGAAGGTATGAAGTCAATATTTTGGAGACAACTGATACCCACATGCATAATATGGAAGCTAGACAACTTCTTTACACCATATGCAAACTTTAACCCCAAATGGAGGATAAGCATTGAATCTAAGAGTGAAAACTATATAATTCTTAAAAGAAATACGAGTAACTATTGTGAGCTTGGGTTAGACAACCTTCTTAGATATGACACCAAAAACAATGAAAAGAAGAGAAAAAAGTGGGTAAATTGGACTTCATCAAAATTAAACATACTTGTGTTTAAACTTTATCAAGACAAAGAAAATGTAGTCCATAGAATAGAAGAAAACAATCACACACATATATATCTAATAAGAGATTTGTATTAAGGATATATAGAGAGCTTTAACAACTCAATAGTAAAAAGTTAACTAATGCAGTTCACAGATGGACTAAGGATCTGAGTTGCTATTTCTCCAAAGAAGATATCAAAATGATCAATAAATGCATTAAAAGATGTTCAACACCATTAGTAATTAGGAAATACAAATTAAAACCACAGTCAGATACCACTTCACACACACACTCGGAAGGTTAAAAGAAAGACACAACAAATTTTGGCATGAGCTTGGAAAAATTGGAACTCTCATACACTACTGCTTAGAATGTAAAAGATGCATTTTACTTGGAAAAGCAGGTGAGTTATTCCTTAAACTGTTAAATATAGAATAACCACATTCCTTAACAAGTCAACTTCTAGGTGTATACCAAACAGCATAAAAACATGTCCACACAAAATTTGTATATAAATATTTATAACAGCATTATTCATGATATACAAAAAGAGGAAACAATCCAAATGCCTATCAACTGAGGAGTAGTTAAACAAGATGTGGTACATCCATACAATGGAATTTATTTGAGAATGAAAAGCATTAAAGTATTGATTGGTCTATATGATGGATGGACATTGAAAAGATTATGCTAAGTGAAGAAAGCCAGTTGCAAAGACTATATACTGTATGATTTTACTTATATAAAGTGCTCCAATATACAAATCTATGGAGAAAGAGAGTATATCTGTGGTTGCCTAGGGCTAGGTTATTGGAGAAAAATGCTAAGAGGTACAAGATATTTTGGGGGTTATGAAAACATTCTAAAATCAATTTTAGTTGTAGATAAAAAATTCTAAAAAAGTGAATTATACACATTAAATGGGATTAAATATATAGAATGCAAATATTGTCTCAAAAAGATATCTATATATAAAGATATATATCTATATATTATGTAGAGGATATAAGTTTATTTTCTTATTTGTCCATGACAAAGTGTCAGACAATACCTAGTGGTAGCATGTATTTTAATGCTATCTCCTAGTTCATACTCTAATCACTTTCTACATAGATTACTACAAGTAATCTACTAGTAAAATAATTTCCAATTTTGAAAAGCCATCTGTTGTAATATTTAATAAAATTGATATTAAATACTATTGTCATTAAATCACTCCTTTGATGTGTCTTAATGTCTCTAATCTCTTCAGTTTACCCTGTAAGGCCCATAATCAACTGGCCCAGATTGCTCATCATGTTAGGCAGAGTAGTAGACTGTCAAAGATGCCCATACTCGAATTCCCAAAGCCTTTAAGTATGATCGTTTTCATGGCAGAAGAGACCCCAGATATAATTAAATAAAATTTCTTGGGATGGGTAAATTATTCTGGAGTATTCATTGGGCCCAAAACAATTACATTCTCCTCTTTTTAGGTGAAAAGAGGAAGCCAAAGAGTTAGAGAAGAGACATGATGAAGAAAGTAGAAGTCCTATTGATACGGGGCCACAATTTGAGGAATGTGGTCCATCTCTAGATCCTGGCAGTGGCAGCAGAATGTATTCCACCCTAAAGCCTTCCAATGGAAGACAGTCCTGACAACCCATTTTTTACTTCTGACACCCAGAATTATAAAATAATAAATTTTCATTGTTTAGAGCCACTAAAGTTGTAGAAATTTGCCACAACCATGAGAGGAAGCCAAAGCACCTACATAGCCATCTCACTAAGATGCCTCTGCTCCAGTCAAAAAAGTTCCCTTTCGCAACCCTGACTTGAACAATTCTTTTCCATGAGTCTGGAAACGCCATCCCTGGCCTCACACCAACAGATGGAGAAAGGCCCAAATTCAAGAGGTATTCTCTCATTAACCACATCTTCACAAGATCCTAATTCTGACAAGAGTGTTCTTCAAAACATACTTATGTTGTGCAAAAATTATTAGCACATGCATTATCCAAGAAGGGCCATCTGCTTTTAAAGTAATATGCAGAAGGCACTTAGCACATTGTGTGGAAAACAGTGGTATACTAATGAACCAACTTCAATAAATAAATAAATAAATAAATAAATGTGCTTGGTCATTGTGTTACATGATTAAATGCTCCCAGTAAAACTAATTTCAAGCTACCAGTGGTTTGCCACTAGCTGACAAAATCCCTGAATATTCAACAACTATTTTCATAAGTTAGTTCAAACCTCTGTCTCAAACCAAGCAGATCCTTCCCTCATTGTTCTTCCCTTCCAATCTATTATATTATAACAATAATTATGTTATAAATGTATAATCAATCTATGGTGATGTGTCTAGAATTACTTAACATTTGAGTCTCTGAATTTAATAATTACATCAAGGAGCTTCTCTCCTTTCTACCACTTTTTAGTGCTATATAGTTTGTTCCTTAGTACCCATGAGGGATTAGGTCTTGCATCCCGTAAAGATATCAAAAACCTCAGATGCTCGAGTCCCTTATACAAAATGGGGTTTATTAACATATAATCAGCATATATCCTCCTAAATATTTTAAATCCTGTCTAGATCACTTGTAATACTGAATACAATGTAAATGCTATGTAAATAGTTGTTATACTGTATTCTTCAGGGAAAATGACAAGAAGAAAGTCTATATATGTTCAGTACAGACACAGCTATCTTTCTCTCAATATTTTCAATCTGACGGGGTTGGAATCAATGGATGTGGATTGTCAGGTGCAGAGGAGTGACTGTATATGATAATATCTATGCTACTTTATATAGAGTATTCTCCTTTCACTCCATACTCTTTCTTGTATTTGAAGCATGCTTTCTACACAGTTGTATAAATACTTTTAGACAACAAGAAAATAATCTAACAATCATTAAATTATTATTTTTTTTAAATCTGGGCACAGTGGCATAGGTCTGTAATCCCAGCTACTTAGGAGGCTGAGGCAGGAGGATCACTTGAGTCCAGGAGTTCAAGGCTACCCTGAGAGATCTTGTCTCAAAAATCAAAACAACGAAAAGAAAAAAGTTTACATGAGGTTAAACTTCTCAAATTTCAAATTATCAGATACATGAATATAACTTTGTCATCCATCATTAGCAGAAAGGAAATTGAGAGCTCTATAGCTGGGTAGCCTTGGTACCAGCCATTGCAAGCCACGGTATTTCCTAATGTGTTTCATCTTTTTATGACCTCCACTGATTTGATTAATATTCATTGGCTCAAAAAATACTGACTCTCAGGAATGCTCATAATAGGAAGCAGAAATATTTTGGGGAGAAACCAGGGCATTTCACTGTTCTTTTCCACTTCTACTTCCTACCCTTGATGTATTAGTTTTCTATTGGTTCAATTTACCACCAAATTAGCAGCTGGGAACAACATCCATTTGTCATTCACAATTTCACAGGTCAGAGTCCAGCACAATGTTACTGCATTCTGCATTCTCCCTTTACAATTTCCCAAGGCTGAGATCAGCTGTCATTGAGATTGAGTTCTCATCTTCAGGGGCTTGAGGAAAAATTCAATTCCAAAATTGTAGTATTAGCAGAGTTTAATTCCCTGTATTTACAGGACTGTCTTCTTGCTGTTTCTGAGCTGGGCCACTCTTGGCTCTTAAAGGGAAATAAAATTCTTGCTAATGGCCACTTGATCTTAAATCAGCAATGATGTATTGAATTCTTCCCATGCTTCAAATCTTTGACTTCTTTAGCAACCAGCAAAAGAAAACTTCAAGGTTTCAAAGGGTACACATGATGAAGTGAGGCTTACATAAGTAATTTCCTGGAGGCCAACATTATGCTATAAAATGATCTCATCACAGGAATAAATTCATTTTATTCACAATCCTTGGGATTATTCAGGATACATATATGTGGAAGGGGGACAAAAAAGTTTTCAAGGTCATCCCAATCATGGTCTTCCTGATGTCAAGTTCAGTTCAAGAATAGGAAAAACTGGTATTTATAAATATAAAAGGAAATTTATGGATTATTTCCATAAATTCTTGTGGAATGGAGATGTAGCATGAATTTGGCTCTCTAAAACCAAGATCTTTATTTGGGCCCAAAATGTTTTTAGCAGCTATGTGCTACTTTTTGATGTCTCACTGAGCTATGTGAAGCTACATCAACCAATGAGTGTGTTAGCTTTTTATCTCTGGACCAAAACATCCAAGAACAACTTAGAGGAGAAAAAGTTTATTTGGGGCTTGTAGTTTCAGAGGTTTTAGTCTTTAGATAGCCAGCTCCCTTGTTCTGGGATCTAGGTGAGGCAGGACATCATGAAGAAAGGGCCCACTGGAGGGAAGCTGCTCACCTCATGGCAGGTCAGGAAGCAGGGAGTGGAAAGGAAAGGGCCACGGGGAAGATACACACATCCAGAGCCTGTACCCAGTGCTCTGTTTCCTCCAGCTACACCCCTCCCCCGCACCTGCAAATACCACCCAGTCAGTCTATTCAAACTAGGATAAACTTACTAGTTCATAGCTTTCACAATCCAGTGGTTTCCCTTCTGAACATTTCTGCATTAATACAGGAGTTTTGGGGAAACACCTCACATTCAAACCATAACAGTGAGATATACACAGTACAGGCACTTCAATTTTCACAGAACTTAATTTATATGGATAATTAAATCAGAAACTTAATTTATTTCAGGAGAAGGGAGTGCTAACAATGTTTGAAATACCAGAACATCATAGAATGTGGTGTCAGTATTGAGATCTGAAGCTTGTTTTCATAGAAGTTACACTTTAGTGAGGGTTACAGATAATTTTAAAAAGTAGATGACAAGGATATAGTCATTGGAAACAAAGTAAGCAATATGAGCAAGTGTCCAAAGGAAAAAAAATGCAGCTCTTTGGAGGAGCTGAAAGGAACTCACCATGACAGAATGGTGGACCAAGAGTGAGAGCAGTGGCAAAGAGTGGGAAGGGGGAGGTAGATAAGGGCAAGGTGGTGGAGAGCTGAATATATATACCACAGGAAGGTGATGTAAATGTACCCTGACTGTAACTGGGAGCCCAGCATGTCCATGCTTGGTAATGTATCCCAAGAAGATAATCAAGTAAATCAGTAAAGATTTGTGGACAAGGATATTTACTGCAGCAGAATGTGAAAGCCATCCATGCCTCTGTCATGGAAATAAACTCAAATGTTCATCAAAATGGAATTGATAAAAATAATTGATGGAGTTGGCAGTTATAAAAATGATGACACACACATTCCATATTCATTGACCTGAAATAACTCTGTATTATGAATAAGAATATAAAGAAGTTCCGGCAGAACAGTAGCATTTGCTTGGTGCTCATTATACACAGGCAGTGAGATCAGTTCTTTATGTTTATGATTATTTTTGACTGTCTCATCATCCAATGATGTAAGATCTACAATTACTCATTTTTACAAATATGGAAAATAAAGTACAAGTGGGGAAGTAACCTGCCTAATTCCACACTTTTAAATAGTGACAGAGCCAGAACCTGAATATAGACAGAGGCAATACAAATCCATTCTGTGTTCCTAGTAGTTCTGAAAAATAATGAGTAAGGCAGGAAGTGGGAGGAGAGAGAAAGAGAAGCAGAAATCGAATAATGATCATCAAAATATCTTGACAATTTATCACAGAGTTGTGAGATTTTAGGTAAATTTTCCCATTTATACTTTCGTAGATTTGAAATTTTACAGATAAAAACTTGAATTTTTTATTTTCTATATGTATATATTTAAAGATCAATTTTAGGTTTACATAAAAATGACACAAAGTACAGAGACTTCCAGTATATCCTTCTCTCCTTACATGCAATTTCCCTCTTATTATTATTTTGCATTGGTGTGGTATCTTTTTTTGCCATTGATAAGCCAATATTGATACATTATTATTAATGAAAGTTTATGTTAGGGTTCATTTTTGTTTGATACATTCTATGGGTTTTACAAATTAATAATGACATGTTTTCACCATTATAGCATAATGTAGAATAATTTAAAATAAATTTGAAAGGCAAATAATTGTCACTTATGCAGAATAGTAATACAAATACAATAGACAACTTTAACCCAAATTTCCCTGGGTCTAGGTTTGTCTCTTACACAAGGATATTATGCTTTCATTTTGTAGAGAAAAAAAAATGTTCCTCTGTATGTAGCTTCTCTATCAACCTTGTTCGCCTGGTTTACATGAAATCATTTGGTCCTGAATTCTACAACAGTGTCTGCCTTTGGAATGTGGTTAACTGTGAGTTCAAGGAGTTGTAATCTTATTAGAAGCAAATCAAGTACAATAAGAGCAAAGCTCTTTAGTGCCCAAGACCCTCTTGATAATGATGCCAACACAAATCAATATACATTCTGTAAGTCTTAGAGAATTAAAATCCAAAGAAAGTATCATTTGTCACTACAGTTACTTAAAGTGCATGGCACTTTTTAAGTCATTTTAATTCATGACTGAAGGAATCTTGACACCTGTAGGAATCATCAGTGTTTCCTTATTTGTGTGTATTATTAGATAATTTTAGAAAAGGAACAAAATTTCCACTGTCCAGTTACATATATCTTTGTTATGTCCTTGGTTCCTTGTATGTGGACACTATTTTATTGTCTTTTTGCAAAAAGACAATGTATTTTTTAATATTTATCAGAATCTGTTTACATGTAGAAAAATCTGACCTTTTTTCATCCTCTCTTGAATGTTATTGGTATTAAAATTGTGAACTAGAATTTTAAATATAGTTACCTATTGTAAATCAGCTTTGACTTAATATATTGGAATTTTTTCTCTTTATACATTATATATGATTTGGGACAAACTCTATAGCAAAATAACTAAAATAGTTGTGGAATTGACTCAAATAGGAATTGGTACATTGTAGTGGGCATTAAAATGGTAAAAAGAAAAGAATAAATGTACAATAACCATACATTCATAAAAATCAATTTAGGCATAGCATTCAAGTAAAATATATATACCTTAGAAATAAATTTCTCACATTACATAGTTAAAAAAAATGAAGACTATAATGAACTAAAGGTACAGTAATTTTTGTAAAGATAGTACATTTTTAAACTCTCCTGTAACTCAAGTGTAAAAGGCAATTATAGGATGGATACCTAATTAACTTAATAGTCACCTATGAAAATCATTATAATACCTGGCATAAGAATTTTTTACCTAAAAGCTATAAATTTCATTGATACATCATGTATTAGCAGTAATATATTTTCTAGGGGCATTTATCTAAAAGGAAAAGTGAGCAAATTCATTAAGGCTTTTTTAAGAAGAGAAAATTAGGAGTAGATAAATAAGCACACTAAACTTGCCTATAAATCTGAACCCAGAAATCTTGTTTTGAATATGAACTTTTGAAATATATGAGCCATTTTTCGCCCCTATTCAGTTATACCTTAGAATATCAGTTGTATCCGAATGATTCCCAGAGTTATAATTAAGCTCAGAATTATCTCCTGAGCTACAATCATTTCCAGTCACATGCTGTTTACCAAGGGGATGTGTTTTGAAACACATTTTGTTTGTAGGCCATTTCATTTTGTGAGCTTCTAAGACAGCTTGACATCACCAGGTAACATGACACCATTGTTGTATGTACAGTTGATGGCTGTCAATCCAATTTCCTATGGGTGCAGGTTTCTACTCTAATCCCCAATGGTATTTCAGATTCAATGTGATCTAAACCAACCTCTTTATCTCTTCTCTGACCTACTCTGATGCAGAATTTCTCCTCTTTCTGCATTTTTCACTCTTGGAGTTTCACAGCAACAATGACCCATTTGTCCATCTGGAAACCTAGGAGTCAATTTATATTCCTCCTTTCCTCATATTCCCTTATGCACTTTATGATAAAAATAACAACCACTCTTTTTAATGCATCTCACTTCTCTAATCTGCCTTCATATCCTGATGGCCACTGCTCAACATCCTGCTCTCCTCTGTATTCTTATTTTTTTGTGTGTCTCCCCTCTTATGCTATATCCTAACAGGTAATCTCTCAGACAGCTGCTTAAAAATCTATGAGTGTTTCTTCCCTGTGGGATGATGAAGACCTCGTTCCTTTGGACAGAAAGCTACTTGTAACGAACTCCAGAGTCCTCTTTCCTAAGGCTCTTATTAAACTGTTTGTCTGTTGTAGGGCCCTGCTTGCCTTTCTCTGAGCATATCACATTGGATAATGCCTGGGAGATTTCGGATAGATCATTTTCCTTTTCGAAAGGTTGTTTTCTTTTCCACACCTTCCTCTGAAAACCCTTTCTTAACTCTTCCAATCCAAGTTGAACTTCACACATGCATACATATGAAGCACTGATCACACTGGGCTGTAATTATTCATATGAGCTCCGGGGGGGCCAGGAACCATGTCTTTTCCACTCAGAACCCATGTTGCCACTGAAATTCTAACATTTAGCAGGGGTTTAACATTTATTTTGAGACAATGAAATGCTTCTTAGAAGCTTATTTGGAAGAATTCTGAATACCACATTAAAAAGTGATATGCTATAGACAGATCTGAAGCACAGGAGGGATGTAATCAAATAAATATATGTGTTAGAGAGAAAACTTGGGAAGGGTAATGGATGGATTAAAGAGAGGATATATTTGTTGTAAGGTAGGCAAAATGTCCGGAGATATAGTTATGAATTTATTGGTATATTAGGTTGAAGAATGGGGATATAATTCATGTAATGTTTTATGTCAGGGTTGAATTACATTTGAACATACAGTACAGAAAAAAACCTCTTAATCTGCTTCCTATCCTTAACATTACTTCATCCATTACTTCAATTCTGATAACAGATATTAGGCTGGAGAGCATGATTACCACGCTTAATATTAATTTAACAGATAAAGGATTTAAGTATTTATTCCAAAAATGTTCCTGGCTTATTATAATACCATAATACTAATGGATTAATTGTGAATTTATAGAAACCAAGTTGCACATTTTTGTATTTAATCTCCTAGAGCAATATATTCCACAACTTTTTTGACAGTGTATATGGGAATTTTCTTAAATTCCTCTATCTAGGACCATACTATATTCACATGATAGCCTGGACATTGTGAAACTGTCCATGAAGATAAAGTATATATATTAAAAATACTTTTCTCTAAATTAGTGCAGAAACATCACTACATTTTCAATAATGAATTCTATATGTTCAGTATGTCTGCTAGTTTTTGTTCATGTCATCTCAAATTATCTTAGATATACATTCTAAGAATTTAATATAAAAAAGTTTACTATAACAAATTTCAGATAATACCATGGATTTTCTGACATAATAAAATGGAAAGACCATTCTATGCTATTTTGTAGAATTAGAACTTGTGAAACAGTAGAGCACATCCCTCCCTTAGAAAATTGATGGAAATACAGTAAAAGTTGAGAAATCAATAAAACTCTTGCTGACTCACAATGTCTAAGTTATTTGTTTTCATACATTTAAAAACTGATTTTCTTCCTGCAAAGTATCACTCAGTATGTTTTATCTACTTTGCAATGTTTAGGATAAAAAAATGAAACAGTTTAATAAAATCCTAAATTTTAAGATAGAATTATTACTACCATTGTTGCCATTTAAGAGTTAAGTGGATTGTGGTGTGGAAGAGAAGGTTAAGATGACACATTAAAAATAAAATACAGTGAGAAAAGAAATAATTCTCCTAAATTACATAAGTTATGAGAAAATAACCAGGAATAGGGTGACTGCATTTCAAGGGTCAACACTGAGAGTGTTTTATTCCATGAAGGGTTGTTTATGACAATCAATATTGTCACTCATTTTTGATGATCTTTTGTGTCCTCTGTGCCTCACATTAAATGCATCAACATGTTTGATTTTTAATTTAGCCTTGTTAAAGTAATTTAGTTCAACCTTCACTGAGGAAATGGTGTTATTTGCAATGACAGTGGATGCTATTCAGCCTCTTAGGGCAAATGGACTGTCAGTTTCCTTGTCGTGTATTGAGTTGACATAGTCAAGGAGCTAGAGAATATGGAGCATGATGGTTCCCATTTTACAGTGGTTTTTACAGTGTTGAGGAGCACTATTGCTTTTTTAGTTTTTTTCTTCTTATTTCATCCCCCCCCCTTTTTTTTGATTCTGTGAGTTTCCATTCTCCTTAAGTTAGGTTTGAAATCTCAGTCATTTCTGATTCTTATATCTTCTATAGCAACTATTCCAAATCCCATCAGTCCATACTTCATATCTGATCCAAATGTACTCCTTCTAATTCATTGTTGGCATTTACCGCTGTGTAGTTTCAGTAGCACAGCACTTGATTCCCTCACTTTTAGTTTCTTTGTGAATAAAGCCACCAAATAGACTACAACCACATTTATCTTTAAGGAGCCTCACTCATTCCTCAAAACTTTGAGTCTTACATAATCTACAAACTGATTATAACATTCTTTGCCTTGGACCCACACTTGTTCATTTTTTGCATACATGTTTTACTTTGCATTATCATTATCCACTCTCACTTTACTTGGGCAGCTCTCCTTTCACTTTTTGCCACTTTACCTGCCATGCCCTCTCCATGCCTTCTAAACTTTTACTACTGGACAGATCTCCAGGACCAGCTCTTCACTCTAAATTAACTGGCCACATCACTCTGAAACTCAAAGGTAGTTCTCTTTTACTATCACTAGTTTGACCCTTTTATGCATTTCCTTTAATTCTTAATTACATCTTGAGTCATATGAAGGCAGAAACTTTTTACTTCCTTCTAATCTACATCCATTAGATACTTAGGATTTACTGATAATATATGTGATTGATTTCCATTAACTACTGATAACATAGGACATGCAGAAAAAGATATTTCCCTATGCTAGAAGAATCAACCCATATATTCTAATAACTAAAAGGAGAGGTTTTGTGTGTGTTTACCATTCTGTATTGGTAATTTAAAATTTAAATAATTTGCTAAACTTATTTAAACACTGTTAAACTTAACAAAAGTTGGACATTATTTGTCTAATTGCTTATTATCTGTCTACAACTCCACTTCCAGTTAAAATACAAATTTCACAAGATAAGAAAACTCAGTTCTCTCGTTTATCATTATATCCTTAGGTTTTAGTTTTGCATGTGGTAATTCTAATTGAATACCTAGTAAGTACTCAAGAAATATCTGTTTCCCAGTGCTAAATAGAGTACACAATGCTTAGCAAGTGTGTTAGTCAGCCTTTCATCACTGTGATTAAAATACCCAATAAGAAAAACTTGTAGAAGGAAAAGTTTATTTGGAACTCATGGTTTCAGAGTTCTCAGAGTTCTCAGTCCGTAGTTGACTGATTCTATTGCTCAGACTTGAGGTAAGGCAGAATATCATGGCAAGAGGGCTGGTGGAAGAAAGTTGCTCAACATATGGCCCCCAAGAAGCAGAGAATGAAAGAGAGGAGCTGGAAACAAGATACAATCCCCAAGGGCACACTCCCATCATTCTATTGTTCCAGTCATGCCCCACCGATCTACAGTTAGCATTCAACAGTCCATTCAAATTATTAATCTATCAAGCGGATTAATCCACTGATGAGATTACAGATCCCATAATCTAATCATTTTCCTCTGAATATTGTTATGATGATTAGCACTGAGTTCTTTGGGGGACATTTATAAATCCAAACCATCACAGTAAGTTGTGAAGAAATATTGATTAAATAAAAATAAACTGCAAACAATAAAGAGCAGCATAGTAAATCTGATAATAGGAATGTGTATGTATATATGTGTGTATATATATATATATGTATGTATATATCATTGTAGAGACCCTATAGCACTATAAAATGTGCAGCTAATATTTAACTTAAGACACTGCTTCTCAAAAGAAAAATAAATAAAATATAAATATTCAAGCATTGTTAGGGCATGTGAAGACATTGGCCTGGGACTCCATCTAGAAGCCCCAGGGTTATATGACTGGCCATCTTTTGTATTAAATAAACTCCAAACAGATGGAGTTCCAAGTAATCACTTGTGTTGAAAGAGAAGAAAAATAGGAAAGGGGAATACAGCGTTAGGTGGGAAAGCAGGATATTCAGAGTACAAGAGGGCAAGAGGTACATTATATAATTTAGGGTACTAAATAAGAATTGAAAGTGAAGAACTCCTTGTTGAAAACCCAGGGTCAAAATGCAATTAAACGTGCTGAAATATAAAATTTATTCCTTTCTCTGAAATATATCAATTGACCTGCAATGGTGCACTTCATTTGTTATTTAAGGTCTCACTTAGCATGGGAATATTTCCAAGGAAGTTGGAGATTCTTGCAGGCACCAGGGACTTCACCAGCAACTCAGCATGCTTATACCTACCGTTGCCAGGAACCTGCCTGCCAGACTAATGCATTAGAACTAGCTGGGATTGGGAAAGTTGATCTTACCTCCCCATGGCCACTACCTAATATATAGTGGCCACCATCTATATATATAGAAACATTTAAACTCTATTCCTGAACCTGCTGGGGTCTTGATCCCTGGGGGTACCAGGATTCCCACTGCTGAATTACCAGCATGGGCACTGTTGCTAATATTTCTTTCCCTGAAACACACTTGGACATACAATGACCTCAGTCCAACCTACATCCCTACCTAGGCTCCTGCAGACGTCAAAGGAAAATGTGGAAATGAGAATCTCAACCAAGTGGCTGCTCCAAGAAGAGAACATCAGCACTCATGGAACAGAGGGGAAAAAAATGGTGGCTGCAGCCCTGGGCCAAGGGCACAAGGAGCAGAGAGCAAGAAGCAGGTAACTGGCAAGAACCTTTCCTGAGTAGACAGACCCTATATGAACCAGGTTCCAAGTCACTGATGTATGCTTCCTTTTTACATTTAATACACTTGCAAAGTATAAACTCAAGGGCAAAACCCTTGAGAATTTTAAGATGGAAGGGCTGAGTACTAAACCCCAAGAGTGGGACCCTTCTTAGACTGTGCCTGTCCTAGACCCATGAAGTCAGCCCAAAAGTCCATGTCCAAAGGAAATCAAACTCAAGATGAGGTCTTGCCATTCCTGACAGGACAATGAGGCCTGGGGACAGGGTTCATCCCAGTGATGTGAGTGATCGATATTTAAACAGCTCTGACAGATGCTGTCTGATCTTTGTGTAGGCCTATGCTGTGGTTTCTACAGCAGATGAATTTACCGTGATTTCTATAAGACAGTGTTTATAAAAGAAAAGGAAATACAGATAGAAAGATAACAGAGCAATTGATTCAGAGACTTAAAATTAAAAAAAAATGAAAGGAGAGAATAACAAAGTCTTCACTAGTAAAAGTAATACTTATTTAAATGGCAGCTTTCTGAGTTTTCAACATGGTCATATTTCATTCATATCAATGTCACCATCACAGCTAGATAACAGTGTGATGGGAAGCTACTTATGACATGGAAAATCTCTAAAATGGGGAGAAGTCTTTAACATTTATTTATTGGGTTCAGTCTGTGTCCTGGAAATCTCACAAACATTATATTTGGCTTTCACACTGATACAATTTAAATTATCTTTGCTTTTCAGATAAATAAGCAGAGAAGAACAGTTACTCTACATGGTTAAGGGCATGGAAAGAATAAATGAGGTGGCAGGAGAGGAGGAGAAGTTAGTGCATTTAACAACAAATGTATTCTGTAGTTAACAGATTTTCAAGAGAGAACACATAAAACTTGCATAATCATAAAAATATGTACAAAAAGAAAATGAATTATAATCATCCATTTATTAGGGAAGTTTCTTTTATGAAGAAGCAAGGAAAGTGATAGTCAAACTCATTTATGAGACTTATATAATTCATTGTTCTTTGTTTTCCTCACAAATCTCTGAAGAGAATATTTGGGGAAGCAAGTAAGTCTCTTTTAGACCAATGTATTTTTACCTTATACTGTTATATACATGGAATAAGAATTGCCCATAGAAGATAGTAAAGGTAAAGCTGATCAGAATATCTTTCTTTGCCCGTAGCTTCCACACATATATTTTAAAAAGCATTCTAAAGAACCTTACAGTGAAGAATCCTGAAAATTCTTTAAATTATAATTTATTTATATTTGCATTTTACCTAGGGAATTTGTCCCTTTTTAAAATGTTTGCTTACCACTTCCTCTGACCTGTGAGTTTTTCTACCTAAAGTTATTTAGAGATGTTTAGAGTGTGTGTAATGCAGGAATGTTTGCTTTAATAATAATTTTCAAATTGGGAATATGTAAATTTATTTTTAAAAGAAAATCAGTTTATTTTGTAAAGTTTCTTATCTATTATAATATTGAAGAGATAGTATATTGGTCCAATTAAAGCAAAATTGATAGAAGATGGTTTTATGTACTTGTTTGACCTGAAACCTCAACTGATATAAATATATTGAAGGGCTTCTGTTTAGTTTCAAAATATTTACAAATGTACAGTTTGCTTAAATTTCCAAATTATTTATCCTGAAAGACAATACATTTTTACAAATGAAAATCTCTTAGTATATTTTCTACACCCATAAAAAACTGTCTAAAAATATTTCAAGGTTATAAAAACATTTTACCTCACAAGAAGACAGAAGACATATTTGTTAACTTTTAAAAAATCCTATTTCTAACATGAACAGTCAGTATGTTTGACTTACTGAATGCAAAATTTATTCTATCATTTACTCAATGCACAACATATTCCATAGTTTTCATATTAGTAAGAAAAAAACAAATCACCATCAATAAGCTTTTATTAATTTATGACATCCTTGATGAACCAAGTATGGGACTGTTTTCCACTCTTTTGTTACTATTATGCTAGAATAATTCTAGGAATGGTTCTGACTCTAATATCAATTCTAAATTCATTAGTTTGATTCATTTTTTAGGCATAATAGTAAAAAGGCATATAAGAAATTGAAGTTCTGTTCATTTAACAGTTATTAATTATGGTCCTTATAATTTAATAACTGAATGATATTGAATAATAGTTCTAAGCCAACTATCTGTCGTCTCTTCCTCAAAACATACTGTCAAGTTTCCTGAATAAATAGCCACTATGGAAAGGGAAACCCTGTGGCAGAAATTAAGAAATAAAGTACAGGAAGGATTAACCTCCAGCCTCCTGTGCTTTTATCTCTAGCATGCCTCAAAACCAGAGAAAGACTGCCTACCATTAAAAAAGATTAAAGGTGTTAATTAGACTAAGAGATAGAAACCTATCACCCTTATGTCAGGCAGACCAGACTAAATCTTCTAATGGATTCACACACACACACACACACACACACACACACACACACACACACACACAGTTCTATCTCTATTGAAATCCTGTTGATGATTGTCTTATATGTATATTAATGAATAAATAATTTTTATTGAAACAAAATTAAAATTTTGAAAAATAATTTTGTAGGTACACTCATTACTACTATTTCAATATAATTTGTTTTAGTATTTACTATTGTAACATAACTACAAAATACTTCAGTCACTTTATTACAATAAAATAAAAAATCTCCAATCCTCACAGCTCCTTCAATTGAGTCTGTTAGGAAGTTAACATCGAATTACAAAGAGATTCTTTTTTATATTCAGGAAAAACTGATAATACATTTTATACACACATACACACACACACACACACTATGTGACTTCTCAAAATGTACTTAAAGTATTTTAATGCTATATTTCAGAAAGGAAAATTATATTCTAATATATTATTTAGGAAATTATATTACATTATTTATAATTCCAATAAATTATATTCTAATATTTACCACTTAGTAAATAATTTTATTTCCTTTAATATTTTATCATTTTTAAATATATACATTTTTCATTGTTAAAATATAAGGGAAGACACACATGAATTTTATGTAGCATATACTTTTATTCCACACACATGCACATATATACATATAAGTATAAATGTAAGTGCATGTGTGTGCATGTGTACACATATTTATTTATAAACACACACATACCCATATACACAAATTTCAGGTTCTGTTACATGATGGTGTTCTCTGTTCTCTCTCAAATGTTAAATATTTTCAGTTCATTATATTTTAAGGGTGGTATGAATGGTGATCTGGTTTGAAATCAAAATAAAATAATCAAAATGTTGTATGAAATAAGAGAATTTAAACATTTTTAAGATAACTACTACCCAGAAACACTGAAAAAATATATTTTAAATGACCACTTTGAGAATGATTTTGGATGTTTTTACTATAAAGAAGTGATAAATGTTTTGCGGACATAAATATACTTTGTGTAATTCACAATGTATATATGTATTAAAACATCACAATTTATCTCATTAATATATAAAGTATTATTTTAATGTTTCATTTAAAATAAATTTAATTTTAAAAAGAACAGTTTCAGCACATAAAACCAACAAAAGACCAAGTAACACTTTTATAAAAATGCTGCTCTGCTGCTGATCTGTACTTTCCTTTTAAGATTTAAGTTGTCCTCCATTTGAGCCTGCTATCCCACTCCTAGGCCTATACCCAAAAGACTTAAAAACAGCGTACTACAGTGCTGCAGCCACTTCAATGTTTATAGCAGCTCAATTCACAATAGCTAAACTGTGGAACCAACCTAGATGCCCTTGGATAGATGACTGGATAAAGAAACTGTGGTATATATACACAATGGAATATTACTCAGCAATAAGAGAGAATAAAATTATGGCATTTGCAGGTAAATGGATGGAGTTGGAGAATATCATGCTAAGTGAAGTAAGCCAATCTCAGAAAACCAAATGCCGAATGTACTCGTTGATAAG
>PVHX01004471.1:0-41490 GCA_004024805.1 Geosciurus inauris | reverse complement strand
AAACAAAGGTGGATCTCTGTTCACAGGGGTGTAAGAGGGGAGGGAGCATGGGGACAGCAAGGGTGGTGGAATATGATGGTCATAATAACCCTAACTTTATGTATGACTGCATATATGATGTGATTCTATACAACTTACAACTAGAGAATTGATATGTTATCCTCTATCTATGTACAATGAGTCAATTTACACTGTCAACATGTAAGCCTAAATAAAACAAGAATAAAAATTAAAAAATAAAAAAAATTTAAAAAAAAGATTTAAGTTGTCACTGGGTTTTACTTTTATATAACCCACACCTTGGGGCTCAAATCATGACTGTGACACTACAATTGTGTTCTGCCCTTAGGAAACAAGCCTATGCAGCATTCTATCATCTTTGGGCAGTGGCTATTGCCATGTTCTATCCCCTGGAGCTAAATCATTGTGGTAAGTAAGCCCCAGAGATTTAGACCACTCCCTATGGGTGATTTGCACATGGGAACCAGGCTCCATACCAAAATAGATTTCCTTGGTTAGAACTGTCTCCCATAGGAGAAAAGAAAATAAGAGGACTCCAGCAGACTTTATCATTGAGAAGCCGAATAACCCAGATTGCTAATGCCAATACACCCACAGTTTCAGCTGTCAAGACTCCCCTCAGTGTTTGCTGCAATTCACCTCCTCTGGTGGAGCTATGTGGAGACCACACTGTTAGGTCTTATCTAGACCACAGACAATGCACCCCAACACCTGGCACAGTTTTAGTCACCTGCAGGTGAAAGTCCTTGCCAAGTGAATCAAGTTCAAAAATGCTGAAAGAGGTGACTGTTTTCTCAGATGCTCAGATATATGCAATGCTATCAGAAACACAAAAATAACAATAAAAATTTCAAAAAGACATATGTAATCCCAGCGGCTCTGGAGGCTAAGAAGGAGAGTCAAGAGTTCAAAGCCAGCCTCAGCAACGGCAAGGCGCTCAGCAACTTAGTGAGACCCTGTCTCTAAATAAAATACAAAATAGGGCTAGGAATGTGGCTCAAAGGTTGAGTGCCCCTGAATTCAATCCCCAGTATCCCTCCTCCTTAAAAAAAATTCAAACAGATACTAATAGAGGAACATAATAACTTCAAAGAAATGGAGATCAATGAGTTAACCTGATAAAGAATCCATATACTTATTTTGAGGAAGCTCACCACAATGCAAAATAATATAGGTAGGCAGATAAATGAAATCAAGAAAGCAAACATCAACAAAATGAAAAGTTCAACAAAGAAATAGAAATCACAAAAAAATGAATCAAATGGAAATTTTATAATTAAAGAAAACAATGAAGAAACAAAAATGCAATACATGGTATCAATAGCATACTTAATTAAGCAACTGAAAGAAACTATGACCCAGAAGACAGAGCTTTTAAAATTATTCTAAAGAAAGAAAGAAATAAGAATAAAAAGGAGTGAAGAAAGTTTATAGGATTTATGGGATACCATGAAATGAAACAATAAATACATATGCTTATCCACGGAGAAGAAAATCAGAAAGCTTATGTAAAGAAACAATGGCTAAAAACATCTTCAGAGAGATGAATATTCAGATCTATGAAACTCAAAAGTCTTCAGATTCATACCAAAGAAGACTTCACTGAGACACATTATAATCTAGTTGTCAAAGTTCAGAGATGAAGAGAAATTTGAAAACAGAAAAAGAAAAGTGAATTGTCATTTACAAGGGGATATCTATAAGGCTACCAATGGATTTCACAGAAGAAACTTTGCAGGCCAGGAGAAAGTAGAAGGAGATATTCAAAGAACAAAAACAAATAAACAAACAAGACTGGTAATCAATAATGCTTATTCAGCAAAGCTATCCTTTTGAAGTGCAAGAGAGATGGAGATTTTCTCAGACAAATAGTTGAAGGAGTCTATCTTTACTAGACCTGTCCTACAAGAAATACTAAGAGGAGATTTTCAAGCTGAAACCAAAGAATACTCATTAGTAACATGAAAATATATGAAAATTTATTTTGTATAAAAATTCACTGTGTGTGGGTGTGTGTGTGTGAGTGTATGTGTATTCAAGTTCAGAATACTCTAATACTGAAATGGTAGTGTGCAAATCAATTTTAGTATAAAGGTGAAAGGACAGGAGTAATAAAATGATTATAATTGCAATATTTGTTAATGAATATGCAATACGTAAATTGTGACATTAATAACATAAAAGGGGACAAAGAAAAATGTGGGGAATTTGTATACTACAGCTTGATCTCATACTATTTCCAAAAGACACAAACTAAAATAAATAACACATGCCATTTTAGTGGTGAGTGTTAAAGTCAAAAGTAACATTTGACTAATAAAAAGTAAATGAAAATATGATTTAGATACTAATTTGGATTATTTTTATGGAAATAGTTTTAAAACATTAGATCACTTACCTATTTAACTTTAATAAAGACTTTTTGCTTATTTAAGTAGTTCTTAGCCGTATTGTCAAGGTCTGATGTACTCAACAAGATGATCAATGAATTAGAATTTCTGTAAGATAAAAAAACATTATTTTGACTTTGACAAATTTCCTAGCTATAACTTACACATTTACAACATTAGGCCAATATTAGGTGCAGGATTTAGCTCACTTTTACATTAACGAAGATTATAGACCTTGACAATCAGAAATTTTGTGCTGTGTAAATATGGTATGTATTATCTTTACACACTAAACTCATGGTTAGCTCTGAAGAAATACACTGACAAGCAGATTATGCTAACCAACCATGGTGCGGAGCCGTGTAACCCAGTGGAACAGGGACATTTCTTTCAACTTGAACTCATTTTACTCTGAATCTTTTGAGTGATGCCTTTTCAAGGGCAAATGCTCTATTGGTCAGGCTTCAAGATGGTTTGAGATAAAAGAGAGCAGGCACTCTCAATTTAATGTTTATTTACATCATTAAGGAACCTCATTTGATCCACAAAAAATATATGTAAAAAATATATTTACGCATATATGTAATATATATTATAATATATAATATATTAATATATATTATGTATAATATAAATATATATATATTATACATGCTTTCTCTTCTTTTATCTTTTCCTGACTCTTGTCTCCAATCTTGGTATTTTTTATTGGTTCTTTGTAGTTATATATGAAGATAGAATTCTTTTTGACATAATTATAAAAGCCTGGAATATAATTTGCTCTAATTCAGCCCCAGTATTTCCCCTTCTCTTCCCTTCCAAACTATAGCTATTTACCTATAGTTTGTTATTCTTAATTAGTGTCTTGTGGATTCACATCATGTGAGATGCTGCAGTAAATTCACCTATGTATACAGGAATGTTAGGTCATATTTATTCCACTGTCTTTCCCTATCCTATCTTGATATTACACATGAAAATAAAAGCCAAATAGTATTCAGAGTAGAGTATAAATTTTCTGATTTTTATGCTATGGGAGGGAAAATAAAATATACAAAGTTCACTAAACGCAAGGGTTGTGCTGGATGGTGTAAATTTGGCAGTACCCAGTTGGTAACATTTTGCTTTATATACATGAACAAATGCAGCTCTTTTGAATAACAAATATTTTTTAAATGACTGTTTTCCCCTGGTGTCTGCCTTCCACTTAGCAATTAAACTGCCTGAGAGAATGGTTTCCATTCACTGCCTTTACTTCCTCACTTCACATTCCTCCTTTTCCTCCATTAGGATTGCTTCCCGAAGCTTATATTTGTTAGGCATATTGGTGATATTTTTCAAGTAAGCCGATGATTCATTTTAGTGTTTAATTCAATTGAAATATAACTGCTTTGTAGGATTTAGACACTATGGTCTAAATGTTTATGTTTCTCCAAAATTCACATGCTAATATCATAACCATCATTATTAGGAGGTAGGTCTTCTGAGAGGTAATTAGTTAGTGATGGCAAGGCTTCATAAATGGGATTAGCGTCCATATATCTTCTCTTAAAATCCAGACCAATGTTTCCAGTGTCATCTTCTTTCCCCAAATGACGTTGCGCTGCTCATCTTACGTCCTACTCATTCGCATGTCTAAATTTGTTTGTCAATAGAGTCAATAAAAGTTTCTCTAAACTTTGAATGTGGAAGATGGACTACATTGTGTTCCATGTTGCCCCAAGACAATTTTTGTCACATTAAATTCTCGTTGCCTCTCCAGTAGAGCACATGTATTGAAAATAAGCATTATATACCACACCTCAATGCCTAATATATAGTAAATAATCAATATTTAATGACTAACTGTCTGTTCAGTGGTAACTGGAGTGGGGCAATTGTTTGTTTCCTTTGTGGACGTCAGATTGGACTATATTCATTCAGAGAGGTGTCGTTTTCTGCAGAGATTCTTTGTATTGAATATTTGAATGTAAATGTTGGCACAACTTGCCAAATGACAGAAACTTGGCAATGATATAAGCTACCTCAATTGAGACATATTATTTAGTATGAACACCAACATTTAGAAAACTGAAATCTCTTTCAGAAATCTTTTAATTAGGTAGCCTTTTTTTTGTTTACATATGATATTGTAATCCTGTCACTAATAGAAAATAATTTGGATTCTGTTTGGAATGCACACTGATAATTATTCTTCTCAGATAAATGCACCAAGGATAGCAATAAAGAAGTTTCACATTAAAATTAAAGTTGGTGTAACTCCAAAAACACTGAACATTCATTACAGGCTCAGAAGCTTTGTCATTTCTAAGGACTACAACAACTAAGTGTCTTCTCAACTACGTTTTACTTCCAACACACCAGCAAAATCTACTTTAATTAGAATAAATTGTCACCTGACCTACAATCTCATCGTGTTCTAATCGGAGGGCATCCTAAGTATTCATGGATAAACTTCAAATATTTTATGAAGTCCATAGACTTGTTTTGAAATTTGTGTGTATGTGAGAACATTTATCTGGAATAAAGTACAAACCATTTGTGGGTTTTTCAAACAAATTCAAAACTCCCTAGAAATTAACAATCAATGGTAATCATTGAGGTAAAAGAAAAAGTATAATGTACTTAAATATTACTATGTGAAGAGATTATCATTGGGACAGAGAAAAGAACATTTGTTTAATCAGTTTAAATCAGATAACATAGTTGTATTTTAATTTATTTCTCAGCACGTCAAATTAGAATCTGGAAATAATGGAAATAAGGGAGACACCTTTGGAATTTTAATTTTTCATTTTTTATTGCCACAGTAGTAGCTCTTGCCAGATAGCCTACTTTTGCTTACTATAATAAAAGTACTTCTAGAATCTTTCAAGAGTGCTTTTATTAGCCCCTGAAGGGCAGCTTTCTAGTACCTAATCCAGATGGTGCCTCAATTCATTCTTCACCTGCTCTGCTGATAAATAGATCCTTCATATTTTCTTCATTTCTCTATTCCCCCTCTGTTTTTGAAGACCTAGTATTCCATTTTTTCCCATGGCCTAACACTCTCTGAGTTACAGTCTATTTAGAGTCTGGAATCAAAAGAGCAGGGACATGATTAAGGAGCACCCCCAAAGAAAAGAGTATATAAGTATATACATATGAATTATTTCATTTGAAAACATAAATTAACTTCTGCTATAATAAATTGTATCTCTCATACTCTACACAGAAGAGATGATGAAATAAATCTATAGATCACCTAAAACCACCTCAAAAGAGACATATGAATTTAAAATGACATTTGAATAAGTATTATTAGAGTCATCTTTTTTCATCCCAAATAAATACCTAAGAGTGACTTTGCAATGCAATTATATTCCAAATGTGACTGTGATTGGGGGCTTTTAAGTTTAAAACTAATACATAATTTTGGTTGGCATTTCAAATAACTTGGCCACACAACAGCAAATATCAAAAGGTAATGAGTTCTAAGATAAAGATGACAGTTGGTCAAATTCAGTTGGTAACAGTTTCTGTTTTTGCTAATCCTGTTCTGAAAAATTATCTCAGAACTCCAGCACCAAACCATGAAGGAATCCTGGAATGCTTCCTTGGGACTGCCTAGTGGTTTTCACTAACTTTTATGTGCGCTGCTTTGACCTCGTCTCTGAACTCCAATGAGATGTTTCGCACTGCCCTTCTGAATGCTATGGTACAACTCTGATTCTGAGTCTAAAAAAGGGGGAAGAGTGTGAAATGCTTACTGATATTATGTAAATTTTGAGAAGATCAAACAGGAAGGAAAACAAAAACAAAAATAAAGACCATAACAAGGCACCAAGGACTAGCACTGATCTTAGAAATTACTTCATCCACCCGAGTTAGAGCTCAGAACGTCTCCTTTTAAAGAGCATTAATTGATATCATTGCTGTTATATTCCTAGAACTTCATGAACACTTAATAAAAAAAGAAAGTGGCAAAAGCTCTCCTAAAGGAAGGTTTTTAAGAAACATAAAGGCTCATTTACATAGTCCCAATAAACCACATTGGTCTGTAATCCAGAATTAAATGAATTGTTTTGAAAGTAAAAATTTTTCATCCTAGAAAGTGAAAAACAATGTCCCAAAATTAATAAATTTGCAGTAAGTAGCAAGCAGGCCACATATGGAGGACAAAGGGGAGGTCTAGGGATTGATTATGCATCAGATTTCATAGACATTCTGGGGCACTCAGATTAGAATCCTCCTCGATATGTCATTTTGAAATATGCAGGACAATCAGTAAGGCACGCATACTCATGTATTCACACACATACAGATGTGAGGGTTAGTTCCAGTGATCGAGGGTTGGTTGACCTTCCTACAGCACCAGCTCCTTCAAATATTGATTCAGTTTAGTTTTTCTTTACTGAAATGAAATATATACTCTGTTATACACTGATGTCTGGGCTGTGGATGCACTTCTGTAAATTGAAATAATAAATTAAATACATTTTCTTTTAGTTACTGTTGAAGATAAAGGTGGCATATTTCCATGGAAGACCTTAAATCTGTGTGGCTTTGCACGTCCTTCTTAAACTGAGAAAGGCTTCCAGAGAGGTGGAAAAACATTGGCTACATTCTTAGGACTTGAGAGCATGTATCTAGGATTTGCTAATTCTTATATATAAATTGTGACCTCTTGTTCCAGCACATGATACTTGAAATCAGTCTGTCCATGGAAAGAATAAAGAGAAAGTGAGGAAACAGAAAGTCCATTTTACTAAACAATTTACTTTCACCTAAATAGACCCTAATGCAAGGTGGAAAAAAAATAATTACCCAGATGTGTTTTCATGGGCTTTAAATAAGTGAACTTTCTCTTTTTTTTTTTTTTTTTGTTAAACTGTTTTTAGCTGTTGATGGACCTTTATTGTATTCATCTATATGTGGTGCTGAGAATTGAACCCAGTGCCTCACACATGCCAGGCAAGTGCTCTCTATCACTAAGCCACAACCCCAACTGCTTTCTTTTCTCTCTTTTTAACACTATATTTCTCTTCCAGTTCTAGGGCACTAATATTATGTTTAGCCATTTCTGAGGGATTAAAGAACCCAAATAACTATGAACAGTGTTCATATTTTTTATTCAAAACTTCTGCTTGTTGTCCCTCACTCTTATACTGAATTCATGGATTTAATGACTCAGAGAGAGAAGGACAGAATTTAATTGAGGACAACACCTCCCAAATGTAATCCTTTAGATCAGGGACAAGCCATGTGGTGGTTTTCTATTGGCCCACATCAAGCTAAGGATAAATAAAGATGATGTCCTGAGTTTTTCTTATAGTTAAATTTATTCATATTAAGGGAATCAGACTATTATGAGATTGAGTCTATTGTATTTGTTTTCTTGGAAGGCTATGTTACATTGTTAGAATGGTAATGATATAATCCTGTGTTTATTTTTATTTAAAACTCAGAAAAATGGAAAAAGTTCTTTGAAGTTTTCTATTGAAAAATGGAAAGTTCTTTCTTATACACAGCCAAATATGCTTCTATATAACTATAGTAAGTCATTTAATTCTTTCTTCTGCAGCCACACAAAGCAAGTGTAATTTGCTTCATAAGAATGTAACCAGCTGGAGCTGTGGATCAGGGGTAGACTGCTTGTCTAGCATGCGTGAGACACTGGGTTCAATTCTTAGCACCACATATAAATAAAATAAAAGTATTAAAAAAACATTATTTTAAAAAGCAATTTAAAAAAGAACCTGACCAAACAAAAAAATTAGTTCCAAAAACCTCCTCCCAAAGGAATATTTTAGCTTCTTCATCCCTTTCCCTAGTTACACTATGTGATAATGATCTTCCAAAATCTATTGTAAGATAAAAATATAGCCCTCCAAATAGGTTTTAACCAGTATAGTCACACTATCACATTTTGATGATGTCCATTTGTTAATGCAGATCATAGTTAACTAATAGTTTAAGGGAAGTTTCATTAGTTTCCTTTGAGAAAAACACATTTCTTGGGCATGTGAACAGCACCTAATTCAGCTCAATAAAAATTATTTAATTACTAAACACCATGTTAGAAATAGCCCTTGTCTGCTAGGAAGATTTACAAACTAACAATTTCAATCCATATTGTCAGCCCCATGATAAAGATGCGCCCAAGGAGCTTCACAAGAAGTGGAAAGGGGAGAGTTCAAGGCACATGATAAACTATGATTTTTACCTTCTCTGTTATCAAGTAACACAAAGAGTTTTTCTTTTTAATAAACCATATTGGAAGATAAAGGAGCTGTGGTGTGAAGAAATGAGCAGAGTCTATAACTGACCATGTAACTGGTTTAAAGAATGTGTACCTGATGGGCATTTTCAACAGGAAAACATTCTTAATAATTCCTCACTTTCAGACCGACGATGTCATACTACCTACATATCTTTCTCATTCTCTAGAAATTTTATGAATTTGTAAATAGAATGTAAAAGCAATCAGAACATATTTTTGCTTCTCACCTATATATTTATTTGGCATTTACAGAGCTATCTATAGATACACCTACAAATTTCTGTAATTGTATTTGTTTGCCTTGGTGGCTTTTATTACAATCTCTGAGAAAAGCAGGTCCACATATATGGAATTCTACAGCAACAACAACAAAATTCATCAGAAGCTACAGAGCACAGCTGGTTTGGAACTTTGTCTACAAAGCTGTCTTTGACCTTTGTGAAATTCACTGGTTATCCTTACTTTGCTCATTTACCACAGCTCAATACAATTTCTTTCTTGGATCAACTATTTTGAACTATTGCTGGCTTTTGGCCTCCTGTCATAATCTGAATTTTCTCAATTTTTTCTCCTGAAATTTAAGACAAGAGTAAAAAACCACAGATTTTTCTTAGATGGAGTATATTTAAGTCCTGTCAAGCAACTGCCACTTGAATTCACATTGAGCTTTTCTTCTGAGAACTTCAAAGTCTGTAAAAATCTCAGATGACCTCAAATCATCATTGTAAGATGGTGTAGGCTGAGCACCCTTAGTTCTGTGGTCAGCTCCAGCCCAAGCCCTGAGAACTGAAGGGACTCTCCAAGGGTACCAAGAGCAAAAAATAAATTAGTGAAAAAAAAACCTATAATAATTATATCCACAGGATGAAGAATAATCTTATTACTCAATCTATTTCAAATTGAGGGAAATTTAAATGTACCTAGCCTCAAAAATATCAATACTAAATTATGAAAATCTATTTGGTCATTCTCTGAATGTAAGTTTTAAAATAAGAGAACACAAATCTGCTCTCCAACGCTATCACCCCCACCACCAAAATCATGTCCATTGCCAAGATTTACTGTTATGCATAAGGCCTACTACTTTATTTTTTACCTAAATATTCTTTAATAAATACTTTGGCTCTCTTATGAGATGTGCTGAAAATACTTTAAGTGATGTATATCCTGACTGTGATTCCATTTACTGCAAAACAATGAAAGCAGTTGGTGTTGTGAAGGTGTTAATATATTCATGCAGTACAATGTTAGACATATGGGGATCCAGGCTTTTTCTCTGCTTGTGGATTTTTAAAGGAAAGTTCTAGACATGCATTTTATGTACATAAAATATAGTGTTCAAATAGCGACAGAGTCTGAGAACATCGGTCCTTGTCAGCTATGTGCTGTCAGCTGAGATGAGTTTTCAGTGCATGGTATTTTAGACTTCGTTATATTGTCCCATGGAGCATTCCAAAAAAAGTAGCAGGTAAAAAAAATCAGGAGCATTCACATAAAATGATACTCAAGAGGGTGAAGAGTAGTTTTTTGCCCTTAAATTGTCTCTATTGACAGAGTTGACTTCACTCTGCCATTGAACTCTGACAAGGTGATTATTTTTAAAAACCAAAATATGGTGCATAATACATTTTAGCCTGAAGCTAAAAGTTAAGTGTGAATATTCATTCATTTTTGCTCTTCCATGGGGTTGGGTGGGGACTTGCTGGAGTAGCAAACAAAGCATTAAGCTCTATCAATTATATGGAGTTAATGCATGATGTTTAAATGGAATCGTTTTTAACAAAAGGAAATTATTCTTATCTTGATACTAAGATTTTGTTGAGGGGAAACACAATTGCAGTTTTTGTATTCACAGTTAACTTGAGTATCAATTTAGGGGGAAAAAAACAAATTTTATAAAAGGGTATGGTCTCCACAAACAGAGAACACATAGTCTCACACAAAATTTACAAATATAGGTGGATCTGGTCAGCAGGTACATGCCACACAGTCTGAATTGTGTGCTAAGAATGTAGACAAATCTTAAACTAATTTCATGGTCTGGCTCTATAAAGCCCTCCCTCAAATAGAATGAATATTTGAGACAGCATCCCTTTGTTTTGATTCTGCAAGTGGCCAGAGAGTCAATGTCAGGACTTGGTCAAGGTCAGTCAGTCAGTCAATTGACAGGTTCAACCTGTCCTGCTTACATACTGATGGGCTACTCATCAGGCCAGGATTCCATGGCTGTACACAATTTAAAATATAGTGGTCTTTTCAAGAATTCACTTTTCAAGAATAGTGAATTCAGAGGATGGATCTGGTCAAATTTTTGTCAATCAGGCACACATAGGTTTATTGAATATGTTTCTCTGGAATATATGCTTAGCTTAGTATATACATCACTTTTAAAAAATTGCCTATTTATTTACAACTTTCTTTTTTTGGGGGGGTGGGTACTGGAGATTGAACTCAGGGGCACTCAACCACTGAGCCACACCCCCAGCCCTATTTTTGTGTTTTATGTAGAGACAGGGTCTCACTGAGTTGCTTAGTGCCTCACCGTTGCTGAGGCTGGCTTTGAACTGGCGATTCTCCTGTCTCAGCCTCCCTAAGTGCTGGGATTACAGGCTTGCGCCACCACGCCCGGCTTCTCAGTTATAACTTTCTATACAAGTCTGCAAGTAGACATACATAAGTCTTAGATAAGCTAAATCCTCTTTACTTGTATTCACGTAAATCAACTAGAGCAAAATTCACTTCATTTTAAATGTTGGCAAGGGAAAAATGAAGTCAGGTGGATAATAATGGATTTTTTTTTCTTCAATCCAGATAACAAAATCACATTATCAGATGCCCTTTGCGAAACTCTTTCTTCAAACATCAAGATGAATCTTTTCCCTTACTCACTTCAAACATCAATCCTGCTCACTTCATCTTCAGTCAAAGGACAGTGGCTCTGCTCCTATGGTCAATCTTCTTTCACTTCTGATGGTGGCCAGAGAAATATGTTTCGTGAAATCATTTTATTTTCATAGGGAGTAAAAGTTATAACAATCATTACCTTCATATAAATAGAGTGAAGTGGATTGTTAAGGACTTCTCTTTTTTTGTTAACATTACTTATTTTAAATAAAATATGAAAACAAGAGATTAAAAAATTTGATTTCATCTGAAAATTCACAAACTTCAGTTTTGTTTATTGACCCCTTCATGGAATTTTTTTCAAACTTTTACTTCTGAAAGATTTATTTATCTTTGTATAATACCACCAAAAAGAAGTTGGCTAGTCAAATGTAGTTTACTATACACTAGAGAGAAAAAAGAAGTCAACATTTGTAATGCTAACTATGAATGACAGCCAGGCGTGGTGGCGCAAGCCTGTAATCCCAGCACTTAGGGAGGCTGAGACAGGAGAATCGCCAGTTCAAAGCCAGCCTCAGCAAAGGCGAGGCGCTAAGCAACTCAGTGAGACCCTGTCTCTACATAAAACACAAAATAGGGCTGGGGATGTGGCTCAGTGGTCGAGTGCCCTGAGTTCAATCCCCAGTACCAAAAAAAAAAAAAAAAAAAAAAAATCAAAAGAACTATGAATGACAAATACCTTTTAAAGTTTAATTTATTTAATACTCCCTAAATGCAGGTTTGTTTAAGTAATATCAAAATTAGGTTAAAATTTCCCTTTCATTTTATTTTCAAAAACTTTTTAAGGCTGAAATAAAATTGGAGAAAAACTTTAGATGATTCAGGGGGTCACATTGATTTTTAATAATTTCTATGGTAATATGTATAAGCATTAAATATCCCAACTATAATATTATAGTTAATGTTGTAATATGACATGGGTTTAAAGCAAGATCAGTTCACACCATAGGTCATCATGTGTCTGACAGAGAAAAGCCTAGCCTTGACCAAAAAGAAGAAAATTGATAAAGTGGACCCTGTAAATAAAAATCCAAAATCAGTACACAGAAAAAGAAATATCATAAACAAAATCAAAATGGCAACTGAGGAAAATCTGAAATTCCTGTTATAGAAAAAGAATCTATTTCCCTAATATATAAGTTGATCCTTTCAAGTTGATAAGAAAACCCAAGAACTCAACAGAAAAATGGCAAATGTTTCAGTAGTAGAAAAGATGCTCAGTTTTTTCTTTTAATCATAGAAATGCAAATTAAAATTATACTGAGATAGCAATTTTTCTTGCCAGTTTGACAAAGATTAAAAATTTGATACATACTGGATTGCTATGGACACATAATACAAACATGTCCTCTTTTACTTGGATGGTATAAGTGCAAATTCCTAAAACTGTGTGAAATATGTCAATTTTTATCAAAATTTAAAGTTCGCCATCCTTTGGCCTTGCAATTTCTAGCTAGGAATTTTTCTGACAAATAAACTTGATCACATTTAAATAACATACAAGCATGTTCATAACAAAATTTTCTAATAACAAAGTGGAAACAACCTAAGTGTTTATCAGCTGAGGACTGATCACATAAATTATACTCAGAAAATGGAATACAATTTAGGTATAAACAAAGTATGTTCTTTGCATATTGGTATGGAAAAAAAACTTGAAAATATTAAAGGAAAAAGAAAGACATGAAACTCTATATAACATGCCATCTCTTGTGTTTCAAGAGGGTAGGGATTATATATATTCATATTTTCTTGGAAATACTTGTGTTTGCCTAAGGTATCTTCAAATGGAGACAAAATAAAGAATAACAGAGGCACTTTTGAGGATGGGACCTCCTGGGTGACTGGAGGAAGAACTGAAGAGAGACTTCTTGGGGAACACATTTCTGTTCTAAAATAGCGTTTAGATGCATAAATTAAGGAATTCATAGGAGGATAATGTTTTCCTGAGTTGTAAATCCGCTGGGACACTATAAAACTCAGGACCTGTGCATTCTAAAATAAATAGGCCATGGTATTCCTCAAGAGACGACAACTCTCACAACAGTTTTGAGAGAGAGCCTTAAATAGAACACTGAGGTGTTTTCAGCTGGCCTGTGACTCACCCAGACAAGCTGTGCACCGCCAGGTGCCCATGAAGAGATGCCCAGGAACAGGCAGACAAGGCTGTCAGTAAACTACGTAAAATCCACACATGAAGGTTACACAACCAATTCAGCTTCAATAAAGCATGAGCACCTTTATTTTTTGGAGTAAAGGTTACGGATTTCACTAATATTTCTGCATTTGCTTGTTACCATATTCCTGTGTAAAAATGTCATGCAGTTTCAAAATGGCCACTGGGGTGCAATTTGGGATAGAAAACAAAGCAAAGCTACCTAGTTTATAAAGGGAACAAACTAATTAGATTGGTATCATTAGCACAGACCTCTAACCAAGTGAGATAATTTAACTCCAAATTACACAGGAACATGGGGAGTCATGTTGACCATTTTGTAGGACAAAATATAAATAAGTATTCTGAGAATTTACGCATCTGACTTGACATATAAAACCGTTAAAGAGAACTAAGTGCAAATCAAGCGTCACCCCTTGGTGTGCTTAAGAAAAAGAAATTCCTGTATCTCTGTACGACGAAGATAAATATTATTGTGTACACTTTTTCAAAACAGTCTTTCAATTAATGTCATTGCAAGCAGCAACCTATATCCCATTATCATCATGAAAACTAATTTAGTATCTTTTAAGAGACTTGAGGATTCAATTATTTTTCCCTGATGATATCTCTTATATTTTTAAATATTATATTCTTGAAGTTCAGAAACAAAGTACCCTTAAAGCTTCAGTTAACCTGGATTGAGACACTAAATTCATTTGCATCAAAGTCTTTTCCTAATATTGCTATGCAGATGTAATCCCAGATGCCTTATATCTCTAAGTTAACCTTTGATGTCTGAACCCCTCCACTTCCTCAGTGGATTGTAGTCTGCTTGAGGCCAAAGGCCTACTTATATCCTTTCATATTCTGTATTATACCTAACATAACACTTCACCCATGACAGTTTTAATAAATGTGTGTAGGTCATCAGAAAAAGACATAAGGCCAGAATACAGTCAAATACAAGATGAAAAGGAAGAGCAGTAGTTCTCCAACTTAAAAATGAAAGATTTCTATTGCTCAGCATAGTTAGAAATTCTGGGGGAAAAACTCTGACATTCAAGGCTCGAAAAGCTTTCCAGTTAAATTTGATATACTACTGATCTTGAGTAACTTTTTCCTACAGTAAAAGCTCTCAAACTCACAGGATTATCATTAATATCTAGGCAATTGAAAGAGAACTACAGATTCCAAGTTACCACTCTTAAGTATTATGGTCTTATAAGTCTTTGGCAGGGTTAGGAAATGTATACTAAAACAAAACAAAACTAACTAAAAAAAATTTCATAGATGAATCTAATATGCACTCAGGTTTGGGAACCATGACCTTAGGCTGAGGTCAATGGTTCTCAAAATGTGGTCCCCAAACCAGTATTAGCACTAACGCCTGGGAACATATTTGCGGTGAAAATTTTTGCTTCTTATTCCAGAGCTACATAATCAGAAACTCTGGGGCTCAGCAGTCTGCTTTCACAAACCCTCCAGCTGATTCTGATACTCATTGGAGTGTGAGAACCACTGAGCTATGCTACTGCAATATCCTGATGTGCCTCATGCAGAACTACTAAAAAAAAAATGATACCTTTCTATGTTAAAGGCACGAATAAACTACACGATAAATATGGTTTTCCATGTTTTAAATATTGCTGACCTTAAAGCTAATTTTAAATTTGGTGTCTCTTTCCGGTTATGCGTTAATATTATTAATAGATAACAAAGCAAATAAAAAATTAAAAACAAAAGAATATTAACCACAAACTCTGTCTAAAGTATTAACCAGCTAGTTCCGCAGAATTCAAAAGCTTGCTTTGTGGAAACACACTGTTTCTGATTTTAAATTGTGTTAGTTTGCAGTTAGTCATTAAACTTTTAAAGAACCTAACATTTGAATAACTTAAGTAACTAAATATGTAATTTGTAAGTCAAAATCTGAATGATAACTCTATATCAGAATTTAGTGACCATTTATAAAATGTTATACATTTTATGTTGATACTAATTAATGAACTTCTGATGACACTTTATGGTTTATATGTATTATCTAACCTAATTTTCTTAATAGCCCTGTAGAGAAGGCCTTATCATATCCCATCCATACATGTGGTAATGAGGCTCTGGGAATTAAAGAGCATGACTAGTAAGAGACAGAACTGGGATACTTTCATGAAGTGTTGCCATTCCAAACCCTTTAGCTGGCCCTTCCCCTAAATGTGCTTGAGAATAATAGGTCCACTACACTGACCATCCTAGCCTCTGCTTGTGATAATGAATTAATGAGTTAATGATTGTAAGTTAAACCTTAGAAAGCATAAAAGAGAAAAGATGGACCCTCCCTGGTTCACATTAGGGCACCAGGGATGAGTAAGTAGTTCCAATGGGAAGAAGAATGACAAAAATTGGACAATAAAGTTAGAGGGCCCATTGTTCCAATTGTGGGATAACTCCATTTCCATTTGGAAACTGAGGAGAATTCAATTTAGTTTTATTAAGAGAATTTGCTGAGTCTCTTAATTGAATATGCTGAAGTTTCTTCTACAGTTCAAACAATAAGCAAAAAAAAAAAAAAATCTTTTCCTTTCACACAACCTCTCCAACTGGCCTCCATTTTATACAGATACTTCCATCAAATAAGACTCCCCTATGGGTATTATTCATTATCCATTGTTTGCTTCACTGACTCACCATCCTGCAACCCACAGCAATCTGATTTCTGCCTCCGTTATTGCAATAATTCTTCTAATTGGGCCAGGAAATCCATTCATTCTAATATTCATTGAGTGCCAGCTACAATATGCCAGGCACTGTTATAAATACAGCACTGAACAGAACAAAGTTCCTTTTCTCATGAACTGACAGTAAGAGTGACAGAGAATATAAAAGTAACCAAATAAATATAGAGAGTGCAAGGAGGTATAAAATGCTATGGAACAAAATCAAGCTAGGATAAGGGGGTTGTCCGAGCCGAGAGCATCTCTGAGTGAGTGTTCTTTTTACATACTGTAACAGGGAAGACCTCACAGAAAGTGAACATGCCGACTGTGTGAATATAACAAGAAGAACATTTCAAAGAATAAAACAAGAACAAGTCCCTGGGGTGCAAGAGCGCTTGGGACACTGAAATAAGAGCAAGGAGGCCAGCGTGTCTCTGCAGAGTAAATGAAGGGCAATGAGGCCAGTAGGACAGCACAGGCCAGAGTGTATGGGGCTAAATCTTTTAGTTCACTTAAGGACTTAGATTTTGTTAAGTAAATTAAATAACGAATGGACATTTTTTACCATAGGCACGACATATTCTGAAAAAGAATTTTAAAGCCAAAGGCAATAAAAATAGGAATATAAAAAATTAAATACTACCATAATAATGTTAACAGCATAAGACACTTCATTGCAAATTGACCTAAAGAATGCACTGAAAACTACAAAATAATGTTGAGTATATTTAAAGTATTAAACCTTAAAAGTCTAAGTAAGTTAAGGGGTATTTAGATTTAGAGAATTCCTTAAAAATGGAGATATATTACCTTTTCGTGGGTCAGAAGACTCAATATAAATAGGATGTCAATTCACCCCAAAGTGACCTATAAACTTAATGTCATTTCAATCAAAATGTCAGAAGGTTCTTCATAGAAACTGAAGCTGACTAAAATTTATATAAAAATATGGACGTTCTAAAATAATTTAAGCAATTTTGAAAGAGGATAATTTAGAATACTTTTAATACTTAATATAAAGTTAAAACTTTCAATACAACATGAAAAAGGCATAACATAGACATGCAGATCAATAAAACAATAAAAAGTCCAGAAACAGATTCATGTACATAATATCCATTTATTTTTAACCAAAAGATTGAAGACAATATAATGGGGAAATAATCATTTCAACAAAGGAAGCTGGAACAACAGGTATTAAAAGTCCAATAAAATCAAATCCCACCTCACACCATACACATAGTTAAGCAAAAAACAGACCATAGAACTAAATAGAAAACTGCAGTATTAAATCTTTAAACAAAAGAGGAAAAAATCTTTACAACTTTGGGATAAGCAAGGATATCTTCAGCGAGAACACCCCCCTCCCCATGGCTCCCACACATACAAACCACAAAGGGAAAATATGATAAACGGGAAACTTTTACTCTGCAGACCATCCTATTAAATAGCCTACACATCTACAACCAGAAGCACAGGAAACCAACGTAAAAATTTATGAATGAGATTACATTAAACTTATCTTCTGCAATGCAAAGGAAACAACAGTGTGAAGAAACATCCTACAGAAAATATTTGCCAACTACTCATGTGGTGGAATGTTAATGTCAAAATATAGAGAGAACTCAGAGAGTTTCAAGAAGACACAAAACCCAATTATAAAATGGGCAAATAATCTGAGCAGACACTTCTTGAAAGAAGATACACAAATCAGTGACTCACACCTGTAATTCCAGCAACTCAGGAGGCTAAGGCAAGAGGATGGCAAGTTCAAAGCCAGCCTCAGCAACTTAGTGAGGCCCTCAAAAACTTAGTGAGACTGTCTCAAAACAAACAAATAAATAAATAAATAGAAAACAAGCTGGTTTCAATCTCTGGTACCAAAAACACAAAAAAACAAAAAACAATGCTGGTTAAGATGTGAAGAAAAAAAAAAACGCTTATGCACTATTAGTGGGAATGTATATCAACAGTCATAAAGGAAAATTGTAAAGAAGTTCCTCAAAATACTAAAAATTGATATAACATATGATCCAGCTGTCCCACTCATGGGCATATTTCTAAAGAACATGAAATCAGCATACCAAAGAGATACCTGCATGCCTGTTTATTGCAGCATTGTTCATGACAGCTAGGAGATAGAATCAAGCTAGGTGCCAATCAACATATAAATGAACAAAAAAGAAAATGTGGCATTTATACCCAGTGGAGTTCTATGCAGCCATAAAGAAAAACAAAAATCCTGATATTTGCAGAATTGTAAGACATTATGTGAAATAAGTCGGGCACAGAAAGACAAGTACCACATGTTCTGTCTCATGTGGAAACTGAAAATAAATGACCTGAAAGTAGAATAGTGATTACTAGGAATTGAGAAAGGTGCTGGTTGAGGAGCTGGAAGAAATGTGATGAATATGATCAATGTATGTTGTATGCATTGAGCCCCACTAATATGTGCAATTAATATGTGTTAATAACTACTTTTTAAAAGAAAATATAGAGGCACCAGACAGGCTGGGATAATGTATTTGTTATAAATATTACATATGCATTGTGCATGTTACATATGCCTAACAAAAGCCTTTTTTTTTTTTTTTAGTACATCAGCCGTTTACCATTTCTCATGATGCTGTAAGTTCCCTGAACTCTATTGACCAATTTTTCTAGTCCATTTGTGTACTGGCTGTGAATATTTTTATGGTTGCATTTGTTGGGAACACAGCTAGTGTTGGGATCTAACAAATTCTTTGAATCCAGAATATATAGAAAATATAACCCAATAATTTAAAAATCCAACAAAAAATATGGGCAACAATATTAAACAGATACTTCACAAGGGACACCAATGGCCAATAGGCTCATAAAAAAGGAATCAATATCACTAATTATCAAAGGACAAGAAGTTATTATCATCAGGAGAAGTCCAGTACTCATCACTATATTGTCACTGGAGTGGCTAAAAATTTTTAAATTGACAATAACAAGAGTTGGTGATAGTATAGAACCACTGGAACTCTCTGCTGGAAAAATAATTGCTTATTGAATTTTACGATGTAAAAGACTCTTCAAAAATAGTTTGATGGTTTCTCATTATGTTAAAATGCACCTATGACATGACTAAGCAAAATTACACCTCTAAGTATTTACCTGTAGAAAGGAAAACATAATCACAGAAAGACTAAAACAAGAATTTTTACAGTAGCCTTATTAGTGACAGCCACAAAGTAGTAATCTATATGTCCAAATTATGGCATATTTATTTAAAAAAGAATGCTAGTGAGCATTATGAAGGAAGGAGCTATAATAATATACAAATAACATGGATGCTTCTCAAAAACACCTTGGGTGAAAGAAGCCAGGGACAAAAGCATATATGTTATCCTATATGATTTCATTTATATGAAGTTCTAAAACTGGTAACACTAATCCATAAGGACAGAAATCAGATAACTGGCATCTGGAAGAGCATGAAGAAGCTGCCAAACAAGAGACACCAGGACCATGAAAAGGGTATTTGAGGTCATGAAATATTACTACACCTTGAACTATGTAGGAGTTACATAAAATTATGGTCTGGATCTGGAATGTTCTCCAAAGGCTCAAGTACTTAAGGCAATACAACCATGTTCAGAGGTGGGGCTTTTAGGAAATGACTGGATCCTGAGGAATCTGATCTCATCCTCCACTTGATGGATTAAAAACTTGAATAGACTGCTGGATGAAAACTACAGGCAGGTTGGAGGAGTTAGGTCACTGGTGGCATGCCTTTGGGAACATTTTCTTATCCTAAGCCACTCTCTCTGATTCTTGACTGTGATGAGCTGAGCAGCTTTGCTCTGTCACACCCTTCTGCCATGATATTCTGCTTCATCTCAGGCCCAGAACAGTGCAATCAGCCAGCCATTGACTGAAACCCCTGAAACTATGGGCCAAAATTAATCTTTCCACCTCTAAATTGTTTCTCTCAGGATTTGTCACAGTGATGAAAACATGACTAAAACATACAGGTATAAACATGTCAAGGTTCATCAAACTATTCATTTAAAATGGATGCGTTTAGTTCATTATGTATGAATTAGAGCACAATTTTATTAAAGAATACCATACATTATTAATATTTAAATGACATAAAGAATGTGATAATGACAACTCAGATCATCCAGGCTTAGATTGCCAAAAATATGTTCATGTAAAAGAAAATGTAAATCCAAATGGTAGACTTCTGTAATAAGACATAATGTATTTGTTTAGAAAAGAACACTTATTTTAAGTGCCTTGTATTTAGTTCAAAAACCTTTTTACTAATTGTAAAGATAATAATTACTCATGATTTCTCCAGGAAACTTTTATATGTCAGTTTTATACTTTGTGTTAAATGAAGTGAAGTCACTAAGACCCCAGGCAGTTAACTGCATCACCAGAAAAGGATTGAATTAATAATTTTCTTTTTTATCTGGACAGTAAGAAATAACACTCCTTTGTCATGACTTCACACTTGTAATAAGGTACGTCTTTATGACTGATATTTTCTAAATGGGGTAGATCAAATAAAAATTGTCCCATATCATGATATCTGATAAATGTAAGAACAATTGAATTGATGTTTCCATATTTTGAATTATATATAGCTTATCTGTGTGGCACAATGTATTTCAAATGCCTAATTTAATTTAAAATCTATATTATGTTTACAAAGCTTAGCACTGTTCTAGACTCAGGAGTTAACATAAAAACAGTTTATTGTAGGATTTCCATGAGGAAGAAAAGATGGAGTGGGGCATGACATCAACTTGCATTCCCAGTGGTATATATTCTTCCAAAAACTTTCAAGTTCAATCTGATACTTACAATTTCAGATTGCATTGTGGCTATCAAGTTTTTAAATTTATTGTGAAACAAAGTATAATTACTTATTTTAAAGGCCCATTTCCATAAATACAAGTATATTTCTAAGACTAGAGTATAATCTTTAATTTTTAAATATAATTTTAAAATCTATGATTTAAATGTTTTCATCAAGTGAAATAAATTATTAGAAAATCCAAAATATCAATTCATCCTATTCTATTTCTTATGCTCTTTCCCCCTTTTCATTGGTCTGATAAATATTGCTATTCTTTAGCATTCTATTCTCAGACCTCTTAACTCCCCCAAGATGCTTTGTACAGCTTGGGTTTTGAAGAATCATTAGATATCAGTCTCTCTCAAAACTATTTTTCAAATGTTCTTCCCTCTCTCCTGTAAGTGATCACCAAGGATTATAGATGAACCTTCAAACATATCTCAATTAAAATTGTCTTCATTTACACTTATAGCTTATCAAGTCCTTAGCTTCTCCTATATCAAATATTACATGTGATTCCTAAATAATTTGATAACTATCCTTTCTATTCCAGTCCATCCCAAGAAATCACCAAAGTATCACTCCACATCCATTTACCTGACAGTGTTTGCCTCTGTTTAAAACCTGGGTTGAGCCAGGAGCAGTGGCGCAAGCCTGTAATCCCAGCACTTAGGGAGGCTGAGACAGGAGAATCGCAAGTTCAAAGCCAGCCTCAGCAACAGTGAGGCGCTAAACAACTCGGTGAGACCCTGTCTCTACATAAAACACAAAATAGTGTTGGGGATGTGGCTCAGTGGTCGAGTGCCCCTGAGTTCAATCTCCAGTACCAAAAAAAAAAAAAAAAAAAAAAACCTGGGGTGCCTCCTCAGGCCTTTAGATTAAGCCATATTCTATACCTCACAATTAACTGGCACATGACATCTAGCCATCTTTTCCTTCATTTACTCCATGGCTGTATCCTCTTCACTTGCTCTTTTAAATTTTTATTTTTTGAATTGATAGTATCCAAACTCTTTTTGAATATCAAGTTTGTAGTTAATTCATTTTATTATTATGCTTGGAAAATTATGTATACCTTTATAAGTGTATGTAAAATAAATCTATATAAACTTATAAATATATATATCACCCATACTCTTCTGCATTTGTCAAATGTTATACAATATATTTATTAAAGGAGATTATTTTTCAGGTTCAACTCATAACATCCAGTTTTATGTTATTTACAAAGGAAAAAAGCCTATAAGATACTATGGTGAAAGATTTGAAAAAGATGAAAATAATATACTTGGCAATTACTAATCAAAAGAAAGTTTAAGCCAGGTGCAGTGGTGCATGCCTGTAATCCCAGCACTTTGGGAAGCTGACACAGGAGAATCACAAGTTCAAAGCCAGCCTCAGCATCAGTGAGGTGCTAAGCAACTCACTGAGACCCTGTCTCTAAATAAAACACAAAATAGGGCTGGGGATGTGGCTCCCTGGTCGAGTACCCCTGAGTTCAATCCCAGGCACGCGCGCGCACACACACACACACACACACACACACACACAAATTCATATATATTTACATACATTTACCAAATAAAAAAGACATAGGTGCAAAAGAAATTATTGGAAATAAGAAGGACCATTACTAACAGAAACAATATATCTGGAACATATTAAGATGATGAATGTGTAGGAATCTAAGAAGTAAGCCCACACTATTAAAATGGCATTTACAATTTTACATTTATAAAATGTTTAAAAATATTTTCAATAGTATGCTAAAATGAAAACTACTTTATAGAACAAGTTATATATTGGGATTATATCCATGTAAAGTCAAAGTTTATACAAGAAAAATATTAGAAAGAAAGAAGAATTCAACCGTGGATGAATTTTTTCTTTCCTTCAAACATTTGTTTCTTTTTTTTCATTTTACTTGTACTTACATAATGGAAATAGACATCGTTTTGAGTACCCTTTACGTACACTGTGCAATCGATGTTATTGAATGTGTAGTAGACCTTAGGGAAAGAAAAAAATACAACCAACTATGTTCTTAGATTACAGTCTGCTCTTTTTTTTTTTCCCTATCATTTCCTCACCTGGAAAATTCTTGTTTCCTTAATATCCAGTACAAATGTCACTGCAACTGTGATACTTTAACTATAATGACAAAATATTTTTGTAAGTTTAAACTTACAAATTTATATTAAATATTATATTTATCTGAGAATAATTCACATAAAATTATACAGAAATTTTATATGTGCAGTTCAATGCATATGCTCAAGTAACACACACTGCTATCAAGATGTCAAATATTTTTCCTAAGCAGCTTCCAATTAATTACTATCATGAAGAGGCAACCCTGTTCTGGCTATTTTCCACCATAGACTAGTTTTTCTTTCTTATGGAATTTCATATAAATGGAATCACAGCCTGTACATTGTCTTATATCTACATTGTTTTCCTCAATATGATGATTTTGAGATGTATCTACATTGTTGTGTAACAACAGTTTTTTCTTTTTATTTCTAATCATATTTGACTATATGAAAACATCACAATTTTTATCCACTCATGTCTTGCTGGACATTTGAGGTTTTTTCTCTTCTCTATTATGAACAGATATTCTGTGAACATTTCTGTTCAAATATTATCTGTGAGCATATGGTATGATTTCCTTTGTGTAACACCTAGGAATGAAATAACATCCACACTGTTTTTCAAAGTTGTCAAAACCACTCTAGATTCCCTTTAGTAGTATATGAGTTCTAGCTGCCTCAGTCCTTGGTAACCTGTGGTGTGTCAGCAATTTTAATTTATCTATGCTAATGGGTATATATCAAATATGACATCGTTATTGCAATATACATTTCCCTGATGGCTAAGTCTTATTGACTGATTCTTATGTTCATTGGTTATTATTATATCGTCTTTTGTTGTATCTGTTCAAATTGTTGGCCCATTTAAAAGTTCTATTATTTAAAAGTTCTATTATTTGACATTGAGGTTCGTTTTCGATATATTATGGATATAGGATATTTGTCAGGTAAATATTTTGAGATTATTTTTCCTGATCTTCTTACTAGTCAATTTTCCTGATGATTTTTAACTTTGATTAATTCAAATTAATTGCTTTTATAATAATGCTTTTTATACTCTATTAAAATTTTGCCTACTTTAACATTGTGAAGATATGCTCCTATGATTTCTTCAAGAGTAGTGCTACAGTTCATCTCAAACTAATTTTGTATATGATGTGAAATAGGGGTTGGGGTATTTTCTTCCTCATTGAGTTTCAGTTTTTTCAGAGCTATTTATTAGAAAGACTTTCCTTTCCTCCACCGAGTAACTCTTGAAACTCTGACAAAAATCAATTGACTTATTAAATGTTTCATCAGTTTTTGGACTCCACATTCTCTACTACTGATTTACAAGTTTTGTCCTTATGATAATACTAGTTTTTCAATTACTATCTGTATTAATTCTTATTGATATCATAACAAATTAACACAAACACAACGTATTTATTCACAAATTTATTCTCTACACTTCTGGAGATGAGAAGTTCAAAGCAGGTACTCCTAGGCTAAAATCAAGATGTTGCCAGCTACATTGCTTCTGGAAGCTCTAGAAAAGAATGTTTTTTGCCCTCTCCATCTTGGGAAGGCTGTTGGTATTCCTGGACCTGTTTTTTCCCTTTTCTAGCAATAACATCACCCTGGCCTATGCTTCTGTAGGCACAACTTCTCTCATTCTAACACTTCTGTCTCCCTCGTACTTGGACTCTTGTGCTGGGCTCACCTTCAGGATAATCTCCCAACTCAAAATCCTTCAATTAATTACCTTCGCAAAGTAATTAGCTTGTAGAATGGCATTTTCGCTGGTTCCAGAGGTCATGTGCATCTGGCAGGGGCAGGGGCATTGGTCTACCTACAACAGTCGGCATTGACTCCTTAAGATTCTGCTGTGCCCCAATGCATTCACTACATCCCAACATCCTCCAAAGCCACAACCCATTGAAACATCAACTCAAAGCTCCAAAAGTCAACTCAATTCCATCAGCTCAAAGGCCCCAAATTGCATCTCAATCAGATATGGATGAAACCCGGCATAGTGTATTCTAGCGCCAAATTGCTCTCCTTCTCGGGATAACTGGAAATCAGTTATCTGCTTCCAAAATACACTAGTAGGACAGCCATAGGAAATCAATTACAAAATTTCCATCCAAACAGAAAAACGGAAGGAGGGAAAAGGAGCCTGAAGTTCAGACAATCTTTAAATCTACTCAGACATACTATTTGTTTGCTATATTTATAGTTAAATCCTGAAATATGATAATATAGGTGATATGCACCTTTTCTCTTCTTCTTTTTCAAAATTGTCTTAGCTATTCCAAATCTTTCACTTTCCATGTACATTTTATAACCAACTTATCAATTGATACTACAAAAATGTGTTTGGGGATTTTATATTTGCTTTATTGAAATTACAAACTTAGGAGAATATGTAAATCTTTTTTTAATATTTTTTTAATATTTATTTTTTTAGTTGTAGGCAGACAGCATATCTTTATTTTATTTTTATGTGGTGCTGAGGATTGAACCCAGTGCCTCCCGCGTGCTAGGCGAGCACGCTACCACTGCGCCATAACCCCAGCCCGAGAATATGTAAATCTTAATATTGATTTTCTGCAATACATGAACATAATATATCCATTTATCTTTTAATTTATTAAAATGTTTTGTAGTTTGAATAGACAAGTCATATCTTTTGATAAATTAACTTAGTTTTTATACATTTTTATATTATAAATAACATTTTCATTTAAGTATTAATTATTAGAGTTATTTTATAGAAATGTTTTTTCCTTTATGTTGTTATAAGCTTTCTTTGGGTTAATATTCTTTTTTGTTGTTACCATTTTTGTTACCTGTTGACTTTTTAGTTGTGCATTCTTTCTTGTGTGTATGGACTGATTTACCACTGAGCTACAATTCCAGCTCCAAGTTGTGTATTCTTGTAGCAGTTAACCTAAAGATTTTTCTTTTCTTAATAAGGTCTAATATAAATCAGAATTTTTGGAATAGTTTTCATAATCTGGGAGCTCCATTTCATTCCATTTACTATTTCTTTCCTTTTAATGTATTTCCACACTTATTTTAATTATGTATATATTTAAATTACATGAGCCATTATTTCTTATTTAGTCAATATTTATTAAGATTTGAACAATTCTGTGTTATTTCCATTGCTCTTTATGCTTTCCTATGTTGTATGTATGCATTTTAGGTTATTTTTCTTCTTTATAGTGAATCTCTTTAGTATTTCTGTTAGTTCTGGTCTTCTATGTGGGAATTTTGTTTTAATTTTTCTGGAAGTGTTTTTGTAAGGCCCATACCTATAAAGAATAATATTTCTCAGGGTCTGAAATATATGTTTATTTCATTTATCACTTAGATATGTTGAATTGATGACTTCTAGTTTTCATTGCTTCTGTTAAAAAGCCTGCTAACAGATTTATTGTTGCACACTAAAAGGTAATCTTCTTTTTTTTGTCACTGTTAATATTGTTTTTGTATTTGGCTTTTGGCGAATTTTTAGTGACAGACCTTGCTGTGATTATCTTTGTAATATTCAGTTGAATACTGAATATTGCTGAATTTGTGACTTAATGGCTTCATGAATTTTCAAAGTTGTCACATGTGACTTATTTCCCATTTTCTGTTTCTTGCCCTTTCAGTAATACAATGAACGACCTTCCACTTTACCATGTGCCATATCTGCTTTTAAACACACCTAGTGATTTCTTATTCAATCATATTATTTCAGTTTCAGAGTATGCATCTGATAACTTCTTATAGACTATAGTTTTATAATGAAATTCTCCACCTTATCGACAATTTTAACACATTAATAGTAGTTTTATTCAAAGTTTATATTTCGCCAATATCTAGATTATCCATGAGTCTTTTTGTATTATCTATTTACTTTTCCACTTTCCTGTTTCTGGCTGTGTGCCATTATTTCCAAATCCTAGTCAAGTCTTACCCCTTCACTACTTCAGCCTGATCTTTAATTGCTGACATATGCACCTCTTTGCTCAAGTGTCTTCTGTAGAATCCAAAATTTTTCTCTGCAAATCTAGTCCTCATGTTCTGTCTGGTCTTTGTATATTTTTGGCAGTTCTAGTTGTTTTTGGAGAAAGTACTAGTCAGAAACAGAAGATCCTTTTGCAATTTCTGAAGTGATTGAATAGTAGCATGTAATATGTTGAATTACACTTTTATTGTGTGGAGAGTTGTAAAGTTTTTTTTAAAAAGTTAGCAGAGACCAAGAGATTTTTCTCTGATTTCACAGTGTTTTAGAATAATTAGGCATTACAGAATTTTCTATAAGGAGCACTTTTTAAAAAAACAATTCTTTCATTTTGTGATTAAACAAATTATTAGTGTGTGTCTACTTTGTATCCACAACTGCATTAGGTGCAGGGGTCACAACAGCAGAATACATTTATACAATACATGGCTAGACAGGTCGACCCATATTTAGGTTTTATCTCTTCCACTAGCTATCTCTGTAACAATGGACAGATTAATGGACCTAAGTGACAAATTTGGTCTGCAGAAAATTGGGGTTCAACTTGACCATTTCTAAACTTTATAGATTATAACATCAACAAAACCAGAATCAAATTTGTCAGTGCAACATCTTAAGTGTCTAAAATAAGGCTAAACCTTCAGTAAATATTCTAGAATAAATTAAGGAGTATCTACTTATAAATGTTGCTTTGTTCTTTAGTGTGTGTGTGTGTGTGTGTGTGTGTGTTACACATATGTCTTATCTCTGGACTATTTTAAACTTGTGAATTTGCCTAAGTACAAAATTTTATTCATTTTGTATATGTAAACTTTAACTCTCTTGTCTAGGTATTAGTTTGTTATTACTGTTTTTCATACTATTTTTCTCCTTAATTTTCATATCTTTATTTTTATTTTACATAAATTATCAAAAAAGTATGGCTTTCTAATAAGATACTTTCAGAAAGAGGAACTGTGGGAAGATTCTTTTTAAAAAAAAGTTTTTCATAAGAACTTTTCTGTATATTAAAATTCAGTATACTTTACACAAAGAGTTTTTGTGAATATATCTATGTATCTTGCACAAGCAACACTTTTTAAATGTCCAATCATTTGATTCAAAAGAACTGCCAATCACTTACATTCAACCAGCTGCTATGAGAAGAAAAAATAAGTATTAATGGACCTACCACACCTTCAGCCTCTTGTCTCCAGTCACTGTGCTTAGCTGCAGGATTCCCATTAACATTAATGGGAGTTCCATGCACACATCACCTGGAGAACAGACCCCTCGATGTTTGATCATTATCTTCCCAGACAGGTAGGAATGGCATCAATCAGGTATCCAGCTTAGTTTCACAGTATGTACTATTAAAGGCATCAGGGCAATAAAACCACAGCTTTCTAATACTTTCTTTATAACACAGTAAAAACGTGCAGAACAACCAAGGGAGACGATTTTAAAAGCATACTAGGAGTACACAGTTTTCCTGCATATCCTTTTATAATTACAAATGACCTAAAACTGAAGCATACACATTATTTCCTTTCTAAGACAGCTATAATGGGATAATAAAGATAAGCTTCATTATATAAAATGGATTTGATTTATTATGAAGTAGCTAAATAGTGAAAAAATGGTGGAGTTTGCATAGAAACTGCTTGACCTCTGTTTTCTCTTTTTACCTTTTAACATTTTCCCATTTTCCCATTAATAAATCAAACACTTTTATGTGGTTAGAAAAAAAAATAGCATGAGCGGTTAGTACTAGTATGTGAACTCTGTAATGTTGAAAGGGACATTATAAAAATAAAGCCATGTTTTCAATTTATATTTATATACCTTTAATAAACTGGGAATGACAGTGTGGTGAAAAGGAGAGAATGAAAAGGGAAGTGTGGGTAAGATGTGGATTGGCTTTGGGGCTGTATTTTACCAAATGTATAACCTTGGATTAATTAAATTTTCTGAATTTGCTTTTTTATTGGTAAAGGAATCCTAAAAACGCCAATATTACAGACTAACTGGGAGGCTTATAGAAGACATTCAGCATAACAGATGACAATTAGTAATGCTTAAAAAATAGGAATTATGATTCTATGTGTATGTGTAGTTATTAACTACAAAAGTAATAAATTATTATAGAATATGCATTAAAATCAGATAGACACAGATTAGAAACCATGTTTGCCACAAGCTAACCATAGGATCCTGGGCATGTTTGAATTTTTTTTATTATATCTTTTTTAAATGTGAATGTAAATGTGTAACCATGTATCTATACATACATATGTATATTTCTATGTACATATATTCGAATACATAAATATATATAGCTATATACTAGTTTATCACCAGCTTGACTCTAATGTCTCACTATTTTAACTTTATGTCTAAGTTCTACAAAATGGCTCAGTTGATAAATGTGTAGCCACCATGTCAATACACAGTCTTACATATGACTTATCTTAAGGAATTAGAGCCAGAGCCAAGAGGCTTTAAGGGCCTCACTCCTACCTGATGCCTAGCTCTTGTCTTGTCTGGAGGTTTCATTCTCTGGGAAATCTCTACCTGTTGGGGACCTTCCTTCTCTTCACTGGCTCATGTTTCATATGGATGGTAAACTCCAGTTTAGGATTCAATCAGTGCTTTATATTTTGAAATATCTGACTTAACAAAGTCTTGCTTATCAGTCTATTCTTGATCTATAAAATCTAGTGAAATTTTATAAAATCTAATGTTCCTTTATATACTTATAAAAGATATTTTATAACTATGGAGTTCTAACTAGACTTGGGCTGTCTGTGTCCTGGAAACCATGCTACATCCCATGGCATCAGGAAGCCTGGCTGAAGGAGAGGATAAGAGCACAGGGAGAAGACACAGGAGTTTGCAGAGGGATTTTCCCCTATGAATTAAGCCCTGTGCATTTGTCTAGTCTATCTTCAAGAAAGCACCATGCAGGAAGTATGATGATCTCAGTTTTATAGACGAGAAAACCAAGATTCATTAAAATTACTTGTTCAAGATCACACTGTTATTGAGTGGGACAATCATTACTCAGTGGTTTTAATCTTCTAGATTCTTTATCGTCATTGAATGAAGGGGATGGATAGCCTGTCTTGAAATGGATAAGGTAGAAAAAGTGATAATGTATTTCAGAGGCCTACTGTCTAGCCCTAGAGTCCCAATGAGCAATCCATAGACTCAAGCATTAAAAAGTACAGAATTTTGGGGCTGGGGTTGTGGCTCAGTGGTAGAGCGCTTGCCTCATATGTGTGAGGCACTGGGTTCGATCCTCAGCACCACATAAAATAAATAAAGGTATTGTGTTCATCTGTAACTAAATAAAATATTTTAAAAAAAAAAGTACAGAATTTTACTTTCATGGTCAGACCCAGTCTAAGGTTGGTGGGGTAAGCTAAGGCAATAATAGGACAGATCTGCAGGATTAAATCCAAATTTGGTCACTTAACCAGCTGTTTTAAGTGTGCAATTGTGCAAACTTGTGCATGGCTCTTAATCCAATAGAAGTTATTATTATTATTATTATTATTATTATTATTATTATTATTATTATTATTTTGGTACTGGGATTGGACTCAGGGGTACTCAACCACGGAGCCACATTGCCTGGCCCTATTTTGTATTTTATGTAGAGACAGGGTCTCACTGAGTTGCTTAGCGCCTTGCCTTTGCTGAGGCTGACTTTGAACTAGCGATTCTCCTGTCTCAGCCTCCCAAAGTTCTGGAATTACAGGCATGCACCACCATGCCGGGCTGAAGTCTCCATTTTTTAACTTATAAATTAGGAATAAAGATGATATGTATTCAATAGAATTTTTAATGAAGATTAAATGTGAAAATCTTTGCAAGTAGTTTTTCAAACTGTAAATACAAATGCTGAATGTTATTTTTTATTTTTAAATCACTATGGAATAAGTGGTATGAGTGGCATTAAAAGTTCTAACTGTTCAAAATATCTCTTCCTAATAGAGTGTCCTTATATCTAAAATTCATTTGATTAGAGTTGATATTTCCAAACAAGTATTATAAATCAATAAAGTCCCTATAAAATAAAAACAGTTTTCTAAAAAGTTTAATTAAATCATGGATATAGTCTTTAGTTAAGTTTATTATATTAAGTATTGTTGCTTATTAGGAAATAGATCTCTGAAGGTCTGGAATAAAATGTTTTTTAAATAGTGTACTTTAGGTTTTGTGTGCAGTCATGTAGAGTAACATCATCATCATTTCTAGTGGCAGAAAACAGACGGCTCAGTGAGGAGGTTGGGTATTTAAGCTTTATGACAAAATTTAGGGCCATTCAAGTCTGAGCACTAGGAAAACTTACATTCTTAGAGTTTAACTTTTAATCTAGAGTACTTAACTCTTACACTATTGGCTCAGCTCATTTTTATAAAACTGTAATTTGAGAACACAGAGTGAATCTTTTCCTTTAACTTAAAAGCCTTGAATTACTATTCTACCCTAAGCACTATCCTTAGACTCCATGGGTTCTCAACAGTCTCATTCCATCAGGGACAGTTCAGCTAGACTCTGGATGGGCTCCATAAACCCATACAGGCTCCATAAACCTCCAAAAATGTTATATTAAGTTGTAAATACTGCCCACGCATGAGCTTGTAGGCAAATGTGATGAAAGGCATGGATGCCACAAAGATATTTCTATTACTAGGCTAAAATGAAAAATGGAAATGGAACTTCTCAGGAGTCCAAAAATACTATTAAATTCACAACCCACAGTTTTTCCCTCAGATTTGTGGCAGGTGAGAAACATCAAAATGGAATTCATTCGTTATATATTTAAAATATAATACGTCATTTATAATAACCTAATTGAAGGAATGTAGAGGAGCTTGGGTCCCAGAGACATGGTCTGAGTGCATCTCCCAAAGGCTCATGTTCTTGAGGCTTGACCTTCAATGTGGTGGTAGTGTTAAAGTTAGGATGCAGGGTCTAGCGCAAGGTAATTGCACATCACGGGGCCACCACCCTTTAAAGAGATTAATGTTAATCTCACAGTTAGTTAGTTTTCACAAAAGTGGGCTGTTATAAAGCAAAGCTACCCCATGCACTTGGTTCCTTCTGCAGAGAGCGATTTCCTTTTCTGTTTCTCTATCATGTTGTGATACGTGATAGAGAAGGTCAGATAGATGAGGACACCTGATCTTCAACATTCAGCCTATAAAACTGGAAGTTAAATACATGTCTTTTCTTTATAAAATACTCAGTTCAGGTATTTTATTATAGCAGCAAAAAAAGAGACTAATATGTTAGGTAATCTTAATGTCTACATGCTTCAGTTTCTTTATCTTCAAGCTAGGATAACAGCGGTATTTACTTCATAGTTTCACTGTTAGGATTATATGAAATATTACAAAAGCCTCAAGTGGTGTCTGACATATACACATTCAATTGTTATTAATAATCATATTACAAAACACAGAAAGACAATGTCCAAGTCTATAACTATTTTTATGCAACAATATTAGATAGTGAGTTTCAAGTGGGAACAAAACGAGGTTTGCCTGGTGAAGAGACAAACACTAAATCAAATAAGTGAATGAAGCCACTAAATAAAGCCTAAAGGGGCACAAAGTGGGGACATCAATTGGAGAGGGGAGTAGACAAGAAAATTCTTGTTTTGAATAAGGTATGTTTGAAAACTATTGTTTGAAGTATGAAGCAGTGACATTTGATTCAAGACTTTGACAAGAATGGGGAAGACTTCTAGAAGACCGAGCAGAGGAATCTCCTTAGTAGAGGAACTAGAAGGTGCCTTGATGAATTGTCCCTTTGTAGTTGTAATGCTTAATCAATTTTTGTGGATGTATACATTTTAATTGAAAAATAAATGTCACCTTAGAGAAAAAAAAATTCTTAAAATCTTCACTTGTATGAAATTTTTAACAAGTTGCACATTCTTTCTCTCATGTGCATTATCTGTGGCTTGGGGCCAAGTTCACATCTTCTGGTACACATCTGTGGAAGTGTGGAGGAAGATGTGAAACTGCTACAACACAGGGTCCTTCTCCCCCCATGTTCAACAAGTATTGCTAATGAAAGATACTGTTCTGTTCTATACCACAGGCTGATGAGAAAGCAGAGTCACCGACATAAATGAAAGATATGAAATACATAGTATCACATTATAATATCTAGGTAAATGATTTGAATAACAATTATGCTTCTCCCTTAGTTTTTTGGAAAAGTCACGTAACTAAGGCAGGCAACTTTCTGAAGAAATGAAATAGAGCTTCTTTCTCAAATAATTGCACAAGACTGACATTATTACAGGAAGGAGTACTTGGCCATCTTAGATCATATCTTAGTTCCTCATCCTGAGACTATTACTTCTTATATACTTAGGCCAAGAGAGATTGAGTTTTGTTTTGTTTCCTGATTAAGGTCAGTGGCACATAAGCCCTTATGTCTACTAAAAAGGGACTTCAGCATCTTCTACAAGTATCCAGGAATTGTCAGGCCCCAAAGGACAATCCTTAGTGAGAAACTCTTAATATGATAATTCTTCATATCACATTTGCCTAATTTGGGTTTTGGAACATTATTATCTCACTTGGTTTTCCTCAACAATTTATGAAGTAGACATGCCTATCCCCATTTTGTAGGTGATGAAATTGAGGATCCAAAAGGTCACATAAATTGGGCTAAGTTTACACATCTTGCTAATTGCAAAACTGAGTCACAAACCTGTAAAGTTAGGTGCTATCCTGTTTTTCACTACATGACAGCATCACACTATAATCATTTCCTCTGTTGATGTCATGCTATGTCATTTTCAAAGAGCTTTTGCAAACATAATTTGATCTTATTACCTTTATGAGATAAGTTGACACAGCTGATCTTATAGCTGAGAATTCTTAGGCCCACGGGGATTAAGTGACTGGGGACAGAACTTGGTACTTATATTACCTAACAGCACCAGCTCCTTCTATGTGAAAGATGCTCTTTTAGAGACTGCAATTGGACTGAGTATTAAGACCTGGACTGAGACAAAGTTCATGTTCTCCACCACTCTGTAGACCCCTCTTCATTGACCTCAGTTGTGTGATTTCAGGGCCCTCTGACACATGTCAAAATGCTCCTCCCAAGTGTCCTCTGGGCCAGGAGTCTTGTGGGCTGTTTGCAGAATGGTAGAGGATAGCTCAATGGTCATTTAAGTTCGAAAAATTTGCCATAAGATTGCTCCAGTTTTGACACTGGAATTTACTATAGAGTATTAAGGTTTCTGAGAAATATCGTATACAAGACACATGTTTAAATCATCTAAATAGCACAACTTCAACAAACTTCAGAGCAGCTTTTTAACATGTTAAAGCTGACTAATGATGTGTGAAATAATGCACAACATTCTTGACAGAGAAGGTTGAGGAATGCTGGGAAAGATAACAAGACCACTGCAAATAAAATAATAAATAAGCTACAGAGAGTGTGGTAAGCGTTAGCAGAGATGTAAGCTTCCAACACCTTTCTGTCACCTTAGTACTGCTCTCCACATAGGCAAGAAATGTGAGGGTGTTATTTCTGGGGTCTGTTACATAACTTTATGATCTTATATAATTTTTTAAAAATATTATAAGTGACCACACTAAAAACGCGTGAGAGGGAACAGCTAATTTAGAATGCTAATACATTAAAGTGAATTGGCTGCATTTGAAGGGAAGCCTTGTATTTTACTTCCTTTCTTTCCTATACTCTCAAGTTGTCCCTTTCTTTTTCCTCCCTTCCTTCCTTTTTCTTCTTTTATATCTTCATAATGTCATTGCTAATCAAAAGTCAATCACCAAGCAGGGCACCGTGGTGCATGCCTGTAATCCCAGCAACTTGGGAGGCTGAGAGAGGAGGATTGCAAGTTCAATACCAGCCTCAGTATCTTAGTGAGACCTTGTCTCAGAATAAAAAAATAAACAGGGCTGGGATGTAGCTTATGGTTTAAGCGCCCCAGGGTTCAATCCCCAGTACCAAAAAAAAAAAAAAGTTAATTGATTCAACCAATTATACATTTCCTAAAAATAATACTAACCTGATAAATATGGCTGAATTTCACCCATATTTCAAGAAATGTAATTATGATAGTGAACCACAAGAGAATTCAGTTGTTACAGGGATTTATGATACAGGTGACTAATGAACAAAGGTGCAAATAATTTATAAAATTGGCCAACCTGGAAAAAGAGAGTCAGTCACTCATCCACATTAACAATGCACCTCTCTTGGTAACTGTTACTGTCTTGTATCTTTATAAAGATAAAATTACTATTCTTTTTCCACAAAGCTTAAAGTAAAATCTCATTTAGGAACATAAACCAACAATTTAATGGATTGATCCCAATGCTGTTTAAATTTTCAGTTTTTCTAATTTTAATAAAGTTACTAAAAGAACATACAAGTAATTGAATCAAAATAATGAACTATTGATTCCTTTTTTGTGAATTCATTTTGCTCCTTGACTTACATTTTGAGACCATAGTGTATTTTATGAGCAAATTATAGTACATGAGGCTGAATGTGAAGAAAAAATAACAGCTATGATTTTCTCATTAAAATAAACCTGAAACAATGTTTGCATTCAGAATTAACCAAGTCTTTTTAATATGTCTTAATTTTATGATACTGAGTGCCATTGAAAATCCATAGAGTATATAAGCTAGAAACCTATCACTGTCACTCAGAATTTTAGCAGTCTTTTCTTAATGATTTAAAACAAACACACATAATTAAAAATGTAAAAGATGCAAAGGAACATACAAAATTGTTTCTAAAGCTAAATACTTTTTCCTTGCCCCACTTTCATCATTATATATTCAGTTTGAACAAATAGAGAATGGAAAAGGATTTTTTTTAAATCTCTACAACAATACATGAAGCAAGCTGCTTAAAGCAATTTATTACTGTAATTTTGTTTTATACATCTGGCCTGGGATATACCTGGGAAATCTTTCTAAACATTTCTGCTAGCATTGGCCGTAATTTAAATTAGCAAAACACTATTTTTCATTCAAAGAGGACAGTATATGGTTAACAGACTCAAAGTGCAACTAACCAAACAATATATGCACTTAAAAGACAGAATCTGAAAGGATATTGATTATTCTTTCCCCCTCCCGCTTATTGCTTTGTGTGTAGGGGAACACTACCCTTTGAACTGAGACATTTTTCTTCTTTCACCTTTCTTCATTACAAACATCCAAGCTTTCTTAAATATCAAAAGATCCCAGAACCGTACCTGAAATAAAAACTGTTTCCCTTCATGTAATTATCAAGGGGCTTTTAGAGTATCCTTCTCCAGCGATTACAGGGTATTTCCACATAGGCTGTCATTTTAAGGTGAAAAATTTGCAAGGACAGTCACACCATCTGTCATCAACTGGGTTCCCTGACACCCAGAGCTGCTCTGAAATGGCCAGCGGCTTCATGCATAACAAAGACCTTGCCCCTTGGCATTGTCTATTCCTTGACCTGTGCAGAGAGTCCTTCAAAAGGGGTTTTACTGAAACCATTTCAGGGCTGCTTTTCAGGGACAAGGTTTTCTAAAGAAAAAAAAATTATTTATGCGTATAGGAAATTTGAAATGCTCTGACCTTCAATCTAAATCAATAGAATAAATTCTAGAAGAATTTTGTTATTAGCTTTATTTCTGTGATCCTTGAACAAAAATCTACTTAGCATCATTATTTTTCTTTTCTGCTTTTGGAAAATTCTTTAAAATATAATTTTGATGTTAAGCATTCCTTATATAAAGCCAGAATGTATAGATTAAATGAAACTGGACTATTCAACTACAGAGGTTGTGTCATAAGAAGTAAAGAAATGAACCTTCTGATCCACAAAACCCTAGTTCCTCTTACTGTTGAAGTCACAGGCAGGCTATTCTTACTGCCATGTCAAGTACCACTTATCACTTGCAAATACAATACAGTACAATCACACTGTAGGTCACTTGCACCCAAAGAAGGATTACAGCAGTAGTTCACAATATTTAAGAAAGAAACACACAAAAAGAGAAAAGGTCACCTATTGTGAAACATTTTTACTAAGAAATGTATACTCTCCTATGCCTGACACATAAAGGCATACACTGAGGCTTCCTCTTTTGCAATTCGCCATTGCTGCAAATGTGTGTTCCTCAACTTTGTGAAATCCATGCTAAGGGTCTTTGAAGACACTGAGGTTGAAAATTAGGCAGATCATTGTTAAGAGAAGCTGCAGCCATTTCTAGGAACGAATGAATAAACACAAAAGAATATTCCCTCTGTCAACATAATTAATGGCAAGATTTTATGAGCTTCATTTAGTCCCCAAGACATAGTTATATACAATACATGGACTGTGTGTTTATGCACACATAATATAAATATGTAAAAGTCACATCATTAAATCTTTTATATGTCTGTATTCATAATACACAAAGCTGTTTTTAAATTATTTAAAGATCTATTCTCTCTTCCATATACATTAATACTAATAAGAGTTGCCGTCAACATCAAAGGAAAGCTAGACCCCTAATTAGAGTTCCAATCTGCCCTGAGAGTTGCACTGCAGAGAGAACAAATATGAAATAAGTTCAGCATTAGGGAAACTAATAATCTGTCCTCATTCTCCACTTCTTATTATTGCAAGAATTCAGTGATTCCTTAACAACAAAACACACTTATTTTCTATCACAATATATGGGCATTAACTTTCACATGAACAATTTCTAAAGAAAAAGTTAACAGGTAAAACATAAAGGCATCACATCTTCATATAACTGGAAATAAAACAACTACAATAGCTCCAAAAGTTTTACATAAGTCTAGATTTTGGAGTTTTTGATTCTACCTTTCTTTTGCTTTAACAAATCTTTTGTTTATTATTTTAACCATATGCTTGTTGTCTTTCAAATAACTTATTCTCCATTGGAAGTCTTCTGATTACCTATGATACCAGTATTAAAAATGGCAGGACTTTATTAAGGAAACATTTGATAAGAAATCTCTAATTATCATAAATTTTGCTAGATGCTGCAAAGAGAGAGAGAGAGAGAGAGATGCTTTCCTCTTATTGTTGGATGAGTAAAGAAGGAAAAAACTAAACAGCTAAGTATGTGATGAGAGCAATTTCTGATATCATAGTAATATATGTTACTGATTCCAGATGTTTAAGAATATATATCCTATAATTTTAATTTGACTACTACTTTAATTTTCCTGTCCAGGATAAACTCTCAAAATTATCCTTATGACAAATTGTATATACCTATAAAAATACAAAATAGTATAATGGTTTGACATATATATACCAGTTTCACTAATTATCAGCTCATGGCAATAATGTTTAACTAAAAACATTTTCTTGTTATATTTTAAAAACTCTTTTAAAGAAGAAATCTAAAGAAGAACTAATGCCACTTCTTTCCAAAGTATTCCATAGAATTAAAAGGGAGGGAAACTTCCAAAGTCATTCTATGAAGCCAGCATTACCCTGACATTGACAAGGACACAATAGAACAAGAAAAGAAAATTATAGATCAATAACCCTGATGAACATAAATGCAAAACTCCTTAGCAAAGTATTAGCAAATTAAATCCAACAGCACATCAAAAAGATCAAACACCATGATCAAGTCAGTCTCATTCCAAGGGAGTCAAAGAGGGTCAACATACACAAACTAATAAACAACACATATCAAGCAAATAGAATTAGTGATTTTTAAAAATCACGATTATTTCAATGGATACAGAAAAAAATCATTTGGTAAAATTCAACATCCTTTCATGATAAAAGGATCATACCTCAACATAACAAAGCCCACATATGACCAAACCATAGCCACTATCATACAGAATGGGGAAAAACTGAAGTATTTTCTCTAAAATCAAAAAAATACAAGGGTTTCCACTTTCACTGATCTTATTCAATATAGTACTAGGAATTTTAGCCAGAGCAAGTTGGCAAGAGAAAGAAAAGGCATACAAAAAGAGGAAGTTATTATTATTCTTTGTAGATTATATGATTGTATACATAGAAAAACCTAAATAGCTCAAAGTATTTTATGAAATTAAAAGAGAAAGAACACTCCCAAATACATTCTATGAAGCCAGTATGTCCTGACACCAAAACCAGACAAAAATATATCTATGAAAAAAATTACAGAACAAACTCCCTGATGAACATAAATACAAAAATCCTTAATAAAATATTAGCAAATCACATTATAAAACATATTAAGAAGATAATTCACATGACCAAGTGGGCCTCATCCCACTGATTCAAGATTGGTTCAACATACCCAAATCATCACTAAATAGAATTAAGAATAATAAACATAATCATCTGAATAGATAAAGAAAAGGCCTTTGATAATATAGCAGCTATTCATGTTAAAAACTCTGGAAAAACTATGCATAGAAGGAACTTACCTCAACATTATAAAGGCTATATATGACAAACCCAAAGCCAACATCATACTGAATAGAGAAAAAATAAAAATAGTTCCTCCAAAATCAGGAATAAGACAAGGATGTTCACTCTTATCACTTTTATTCAATATAGTTCTTGAAACTAACCAGAGCAATCAGACAAAAGAAGGAAATTAAAGGGATACAAATAGGAATAAGAAGTCAAATTATCTCTATTTACTGATGACATGATCCTATATCTAGAAGATCCAAAAATTCCACCAGAAGACTCTTAGAACTCATAAATGAATTTAGCAAAGTAGCAGGATACAAGATCAAACCTCAAAAATCAATAGCCTTTCTGTATTCCAAAACAAGTCAGCCGAATAAGAAATCAGGAAAACGTATACTCTACATAATATTCTCTAAATAAATAAATAAATAAATAAATAAATGAAATACCTGAGAAGTAATCTAACCAAGGAACTGAAAGATTTCTCATTAGTAGATGAATGAATCAAGAAAATGTGGTACATATACATAATGGGGTTTTACTAAACCATAAATAAGAATAAAATAATGGCATTTGCTGGTAAGTGAAGAAATGGAAAAAATCACGCTAAATGAAATAAGCCAGACTCAGAAAGTCAAGGGTCTAATGTTTTCTCTTGTAGTGGAAGCTAAAGCAAAACAAAGGAAAACGGGTAGTGAGGGGAGGGGATCAGATATCACGAAGATATACAGAAGATCATTGGAATAGAAGTAGGAAAATGAGAGGGAAGGAGGAGAGAAAGGAAAGGAAAGAAATATGGAATGCATTTTGCTGAATCATGTTATATACATATATAAATACAGCAAACAGAATATCTCCTTTATGTACATGTAGAAACTACCAATCAAAAATAATAAACGTGTGAAAGGAGGATCAGTACAGGAGAAACGAGCAATGAAGAATAGAAGGAAAGAATAGGAGAATGAGGATTAAAATAAAATTCCTTGTATGTATAATTAAGTCAAAAGGAATAAAAGTACTATGTATAAATATAATACTCTAATTAAAAACAAATCCTACTTAAAAAAACCTAAGAAAAACCTAATAAATAACCAAAAGACTATTAGAATTAATAAACTAATTCAGTAAAGTACCAGAATACAAAATGAATATGAAAGTCAGTAATTTTTCTAAAACCAATAATAAATTCAAATTCTGAAACCACTAAAGGAAAATATAGCAGAAGCATTTCAATGTATTTGTACAGGCAACGATTTCTTGGCAGGTACGATTTTTCCAAAAGCATAGGAAAGAAAAGCAAAAATTGACAAATGGGATTTCACCCAACTTAGGTTCTGTACAGCAAAGGAAACAATCATCTGAGTGAAGGAACCTACAAAATGTGAGACAATATTGGCAGCTACTTATGTGATTGAAGGTTAATATCCAGAATATATAAAGAACTCAAAAAATTTAAAAGATAACTCAATTTTAAAATGGACAAAGGGTCTGATTAAATACCTCTCAAAAGAAGAAATACAAATGGTCAATAATTATAATAAAAATATTCAGTATCATTAGCCATTGGGGGAATACAAATCAAAACTATGAAGAGACTCTGCAGCCCAGTTGGAATGGCTATTAAAAAACCAAATAACAGGTGATTTTGAAGATGTGGAGGAAAAGTAATCAAATGTGGAATCAAGAAAGAG
>PVHX01004470.1:91268-125610 GCA_004024805.1 Geosciurus inauris | reverse complement strand
TTGACACTCCAGATTACCTGTGTCTCACCTTGGAGCTACTTCTGTTCTCCCAGTGTCCCCAGATGGGCACTACTGTCACTAAAGTTGGTGGCGGAAGTAGTGGATGTACCTCTAGAGGGCAGTGGGAGTGGCTTTGGCTGGGCTCCTGAGGCGGCCCCTGAGGGCTGTTTTGGCCCTCTCTTGCACTCCTGCTGGTGAACAGGAACTCTGGAGCGGAAGTAGAGGCAGGCTCAGGTCTCACTTAGGCAGAGTCGCAAGCTGGAGAGTTTGTGCGCGACCCTTACAGTGAGTATGAGCTCCCCTGGGGTTAGAGGCTAGCAGGCTCTGGTCTGCCTTCAACTGGGCACCCTGGCATTCCCACTGGAACTCTGGAGCGGAACTGAGGCAGGCCCAGAGCGCACTAGGGTGGGGCCTCTTCATGCTGGGGTCTCTGGAGGCCACTCTTTCCCTGGGTGTGTTTTCCTCTGTGGCTGTTAGCAATCAGACTCTGGTCAACCCTTAGTTGGACACCCGTGGAGTTTCTTGAGGGTGGGTCTGGGCCCTCTGCAGCTCCTGCCAGACCCCAGGAACTCTGGAGTGGAACTGGGGCAGACCTAGGATGCCCTTGGATGGGGCTGCCTCACACTGTGTCTCTGGAGCAACTCTTGCCCTGAATTTGGGCTCCCCAGTGGCTAGAGGTAGCTGACCCTGGTCTCCCTTTGGCTGGACAACCGTGGAGGTTCCTGAGGGCAGGTCAGGATCCTTTGGGGCTCCTGCTGGTCCACAGGAATTCTGGAGCAGAACTGGGGCAGGCCCAGGCTGCCCTTGGGCGGGCTGTCTCGTGCTGGGGTCTCTGCGGGGACTCCTACCCTGAGTTTGGGCTCCCCTGTGGCTAGAGGTAGCAGTCCCTGGTCTCCCTGTAGCTGGACACACATGGAGGTTCCTGAGGGCGGATCAGGGCCCTCTGCAGCTCTTGGTGGTCCCCAGGAACTCTGCAGCAGAGCTGAGGCGGGCCCAGGATGCCGTTGGGCGGGGCTGCCTCTGCTGGTGTCTCTGGAGCGACTCTTGCCCTGAATTTGGGCTCCCCAGTGGCTAGAGGTAGCAGTCTCTGGTCTCCCTTTGGCTGGACAACTGTGGAGGTTCCTGAGGGTGGATCAGGCCCCTCTGCAGCTCCTGCCGGTCCCCAGGAACTCTGGAGCAGAACTGGGGTGGGCCCAGGCTGCCCTTGGGTGGGGCTGCCTCGTGCTAGAGTGTCTGGGGGGACTCTTACCCTGAGTTTGGGCTCCTCAGTGGCTCGAGGTGGCAGTTCCTGGTCTCCCTCTTGCTGGACACCCAGAGAGGTTCCTGTGGGTGGATCTGGGCCCTCTGCGGCTCCTGTCGGTGCACCTGAACTCTCTATTGATTGTAGTTAGGTGCCCCTTGCAGCCTTCAATTGCATGGGTTGGGCTCTCTATCCATTGTAGGCCTACAGTTAGGTGCCTTTTTCAGCCCCCATCATTGCAAGCAGGCATGACAAAGCAAGTCAGTGGCTGCTGTCCCTTATGGCCAGCAACCCAGTGGGTCCCTGGCATGTCCAGGCATGTCCATGGCATATGCTCCTTACAAAGGAAAAGGAAAACAATCATTGTGGGTAGAAAATGGTAGTATACAAGGTTCCTGACTCTGCTGGGAAAGGCGGAATTCTTCCAAGGTGGTTTAGTCAGGAACTGGAAAACCAAAGAGAACCCTAGGCCTAGATGTGATTTGTTTCACAGTACCTAGGCTATGTGGTTCTGACCTGAGGCTGCAACCTGGTGGCGTTGCCGTGTTGTCCCTTGTCTGGATTGAGTCTGGGGATTTTGAGAAAGGCCCAAAGGGATATATAGTCCTTTTTCTCTCTGCAATGATTTGGTTTCCACTTCTTTGCTATACTGGCTGGTAAGGTCTCTTAGAGGGCAATTAAAAAAAAAAAAAGTAAATGGGGCTGGGATTGTAGCTCAGTGTTAGAGCGCTTGCCTCGCATGCCTGTGGCACTAGGCTCCATCCTCAGCACCACATAAAAATAAAGATATTGTGTCCATCTTGAACTAAAAAAACATTTTTTAAAAAAAATTAAATGACTCTTGCAGCTATAACTCATCATTGATGAGGAAACCAGTACGATATTACAACTAGTGCTGAGGGGGTGTTCAGAGAGCAGAAACAATAATTTCTATTGGCTAAGATTCTTTACTTGACTAAAATTTAGTCAGTCTCCTGAACCTTCTCCTGGGCCTATTTGTGCACTTCCTTATGAAAGTGCTTTTAGCAAACACTGTTAAGTCAATTTAGCAAGAGCTCCCATTCTCATTGTTGGATCACGTTCAATATCTAATCCTCCATTGTATTCCTGATCACCCTGGCCTGTCCTCAGCAAAAATTCTGTTATTGGTTACCCAGACTCCCCCTTGCCCTTGATGTTTTTTCTTAGTGATTTTTCTACCTCTGACCTCCACCCTGCTCCTTGGCTATAAATTCCTGTTTGCACATGCTATATTTGAGGTGGAGCCCCATCTCTCTATTTCATGCAAAATCCCATTATGTAGCCCCTGTGTTTATCTCAGTGGTCCTGAATCAAATCCCAGCCATCTCACTCCTTGGTCTATACCCAAAGGACTTAAAAACAGCATACTACAGTGATGCAGCCACTTCAATGTTTATAGCAGCTCAATTCACAATAGCTAAACTGTGGAAGCAACCTAGATGCCCTTCGATACATGAATGGATAAAGAAACTGGTATATATACACAATGGAATATTACTCAGCATTAAAAGAGAATAAAATTATGACATTTGCAGGTAAATGGATGGAGTTGGAGAACATCATGCTAAGCAAAGTAAGCAAATCCCCCCAAAAAAACAAAGGCTGAATATTCTCTCTGATAAGTGGATACTGATCCATAATGTGGGAAGGGGCATGGGAAGAATGGAGAAACTTTGGTCAAAGGGGAGAGGAGAGAAGGGATGGGACACGGGGACAGGAAAGATGGTGGAATGCGATGGACAACAATGCCCTAGGTTCATGTATGACTGCACATATGGTGTAACTCGATATCGTGTACAACCAGAAAAATGAAAAGTTGTGTTCTATTTGTGTACAATGAATCAAAATGCATTCTTCTGTCATGTAAACCTTATTAGAATAAAAAATATATATTAAAAAAATCCACCTCACCTAGGCTTTAACAGTATCATTGAATATTTTTTTCTTTAACACTTTGGGTAGAGGCTCTGCCAACTACTGCCTTGGGACATACATAGACTACTAGAAAAAGCTTTCTCTTTTCAACTCAATTCATAAGAGTGCATCAAGTGACAGAGGGGTGGATGCACAGTTTTTTATCTGTTGGCCTTTCATATTAACCTCACTCAATTTAAGTCCAAAATCTGCATTCATATTAACCTTACTCAATTTAAGTCCAAAATCTGCATTCCAGATTCTTGAAAAGAAAGAATACTGTACAGTTGACCTTTATTTAACAAGAAATCTCAACTAGCGCAGGGGTCTCTTAACAACATTATAGATTGACCTTTCAAATAAGGACTGCTTCCTGTTGTGGAGGAGCCACTATGCTTCCTGTTATTCAAGTGTGTGTGTGTGATTAGCATCATTGAACATTTGTTAAATGTTCTAAAACAATCCACTTTAAACCAAAGCAGTGCTTAATCCTAATATGCCCCAGGAGAATCTCGAAACAGCTATATAGGCTTACGAAGCTAGATGGCAGAGTAATCACATACTTAAAAGGCTTCATATGAGGTTGTAGAGAAGCTAAGCTTTTCTTCAGTTTGAAAAAGTGAAATTCCTTATTTGTAAAAAAAATGTGTTTTATTTCTGAATTTAAAATAAATGGTAAAACATTTGTAAAAAATGAAATTCTTGCTTGTTTGAGTGGTAGAAACGAGGTAATTTAATGTGATGGTTTAAGAGAAGCAATTTTTTAAAAATATTTATTTTTTAGTTGTAAATGGACAGAATATCTTTATTTTATTTTATGTGGTGCTGAGGATTGAACCCAGTGCCTCCTGCATGCTAGGCGAGCATGCTACCACTGCGCCATAACCCCAGCCCAAGAGAAGCATTTTTTAAGGTTAAAAAATCAGGCAAATTTTCCTTATGCCAGAGTTTTGATAATCATGACCAATGTCATGCATTAGGCTTATTAGAGTGGTGAGGTGTACTGGAGGTGTGACCTGGCAGCATCCTGGATAGAGTCTCTTTCAAGCCCTTTTACTGACCAGCCTGGTACATAAGTGTCTATTCATAGTATTTCTTTCTCTTCTTCATGCTCTCATCTGTTACGTGTGCATCAACTCCTTTACATAACATGATAAATAAGAAATGCAGATGACTTGAAAGCAACTAAGATATTTGATTGAAAAGTTATGCAACCGTGTGAAAATAGAATAGAGTAATAGATATCTAAAGATTTGGAGTCATACTATCAAGCTTCAAAATCTCAATTCTGTGATTTTGGCCAACTTGTATAACTTCTTTGAGCCTTGGTTTTCTTATTGGTAAAAATGAGGATTACAGGGCTGGGGCTGGGGCTGGGGCTTCGTGGTAGAGTGCTTGCCTCGTATGTGTGAAGCACTGGGTTCGAGCCTCAGCACCACATAAATTGAATTTATATTAGGCTGGGCACGGTGGCACATGCCTGTAATCCCAGCACTTTGGGAGGCTGAGACAGGAGAATCACGAGTTCAAAGCAAGCTTCAGCAACAGCGAGGTGCTAAGCAACTCGGTGAGACCCTGTCTCTAAATAAAACATAAAATACACTAGGGGTGTGGTTCAGTGGTCAAGTACCCCTGAGTTCAATCCTTGGTACCACATAAATAAATAAATAAGTAAATAAATAAATAAATAAAATAAAACCCCAAAGGACTGGGGGCTTCTGGACAGCCAAACACATGGAGGTGCCCAGATGGTGGTTGTGCCCAGAGAGGACATGAAAACTCCCCTTGCCCTCCCCTATATCTTGCTCCATGAATCGCCTGCATGTGGCTGTTCATCTGTATCCTTTATAAACACATAGTATAAAGTGTTTTGCTGAGTTCCATGAGCTACTCTTACAAATTTATTGAACCTCCAAAAGGGTATTGTGGGAACACTGATTTTCAGCCTGTCAGAAGCACAGAGCACAACCTGGGGCTTGTCACTAGCATCTCAAGTGTGGGACAGTCTTGTGGAGTTCAGTCCTGCCCTTACCCTATGGGATCTGACACCATCTCTTAGTAGATAGTGTCAGAATTGAATTAAAGTCTAGGATGCTCAGTTGGTATCTGCTGGAGGATTGATAACTTGGTGTGTGGGGAGACATCCCCACACATCTGGTGTCAGAAGTATTGTGCTGAGTATGTGAGAGTAGAAAAAACACTGGTTTTTCTTGTATCTGTATGAACCAGTTTCTGTGCATAGCAGTCTGTACATGTTAGTTACTATCACTACAATCTTTTATGTTTATAGTTTTGCACTTAATATACACACATATTCTCCAAACATTCTGATGGGTAGATGTTATTGTCTACTTATGATGGAGACTGGGCCAGACAGGGTCATCCATCTGAAGTGGGGAGCCTGAAACTGAGTCAGACCCAACTCCATGTTTAGGGCTTTCCCCAATTACTATTCTATTTTCCAAAAATAAAAGCAACTTTAAATGAGGAGGTTTAAGATATTTTTGATATGCCAGTAATTCTGAAAAAATCCTTATTATGGTTTTGGTAAGTGTCCCCCATAGGCCCAGGTATTGAAGGCTTGGTTCCCAGCCTATAGCATTATTAGGATGTAGTGAACCTTTTAAGAGTTAGGACTCTGTGGGAGGTCTTAGGTCACTAAGGATATGCCCTCAAAGAGGACTGTGGGATACTGTTCTCTTTTGCTTTTTGCTTCGTAGCTGCCATGAGGTGAGCAGCTTTTTCTACCTCTTACTCCTCATTATGATATGCTGCCTTGCTATAGATCTAAAAGCAATAATTTACCTGCCCATGCACCGAAACCTACAAAACTATGAGCAAAAGTAAACCTTTTCTATATTTTAGGTTGATTATCTCAGGCATTTTGTTACAGCAACAGAAAGCTAACATACTCCTAGGTCAAATATCTTAAAAGCTAGACAGGATAGGAAAAATTGTCCACTGTCAAACCACCCAGAGAGCTGGGGATCTAGAGGATTAGGGTTTATCTAGAGTTTAGGAACACAATCTGCTTTCCCTTGAGAGGGTGCACAAAGGGTGACCAGGAAGGAAGAGGCAAGTTCTAGAGTCTGTAGTCCCAGAGCATGATAAGCCTGCAGTGAGGTCCTTGAAGCTAGATGTCTTCTTTGTACTCTATGTCCTAGTGCTTGACACAGTAGGTTCCTAATAAGTATTTGTTGACATGTATATATTAATACCCTAGGAAGAAATTTATTTCTTTTATAACTATGTTGAGATAAAAAATTACTAATGCAAGAGTATGTATGGATATCCCACTCTTCATCCTGGAGCTCATCAAAAGAATTCTGCCAGGGACAGCCCAGGCCCTCTATCCCCCTCTCCAGTAGGAAATGTCCCTGTGCGTGAGTGTGTTGTAATTATAAATTAGGAACCCACATTAGACTGCTCAGGCTGTTATTATAGAATACCATAAAAGGTGGCCTAACCAACAGGAATTTATCTTCTCACTGTTCTGGAGGCTACAAGTCCAAGATCAATGTGCCAGCTGGGTTGGTTTCTGGTGAGGCCTCTCTTCCTGATTTATAGCTGGCTGACTTCTCCCTGTGTCTTCACATGGCCTTTCCTCTGTGTATCTCTGTACTCCTGGTGTGTTGTCTTCTTTTTATAAAGACACCAGCCCTATTGGATCACCCATCTACCCTTGCGACCATATTGAACCTTATTTACTTCTTTAAAGGTCCTATCTCTAAATACAGTCAGGCTGGCTGTAAGGGATTTAATATATAGATTTGGCAGAGGGCAAATGGAAGGGGACTATGGGTGTGTGGTGGTGCACAATTTAGTGTAACAACCCTCTTCATTATTAATTGAGATGCGTGGAGGAAGTCTCTTAAAATGATCTTTACTATTAACCACTGTACTCTGTGGCACAGCTCCAGGGCTGACTCACATGGGTATATAAACTCTCTAGAGTCCCAGGGATTCCTAACGGCAGAGCTGCCTACAAACACACCAGGAGAGCTGGAAGAAGCTATCCTAGAATGCAAATTCTCTTTGGCTTTGAAGTTGAAAGTTGGTTGACTCACATTGTCTCATTCCTCACTGGTCTTTTTGATTTCTTCCCATCCAAATAAGAATCCAAAAGAGGATTACTTAGCACGGATTGTGTTTGTTGACTGTTCAATCTATGAATTTCATTCCATGTTAAGCTTCAATCTCTAATTGCAGAAGAACAGGCTTTTCAGGAATCAGTAAACTGGTGAGGAAAGATTTCTTTGGGCAGGGACCCTCAAAATCATACTAGGTAGGCCTCCTTTTAATATTGGCCTTGGCCTTGAGAATAGCCCTGATCTAATGTCTTTGGACAGGATCAAGAAGTGAGGCAGAAGGATGTGTCTTCCCTCTGGTGGGCACCCCCATTTTTGAGGGATGCTGGAAATCCATCCCTGGATGCTGGGAAGCCTGCTCGTGCACAGATTACATGATGGACTATCTCTCTTGGCTGTCCCTCCTTGATGCTTAATGTTGGCCCTCTTTTTCAACTTGACTATCTTAGTTTATTTTCTGCACTATAATGGAATACCACAGGCTGGTAATTTATAAAAAATAAAGATTTTAAAATTATCACTGTCGTCGTTGTTGTTGTCGTCATCGTCATCATTACCATCATTTTATGGCACTAGAGATTGAATCCAGGGATACTCTACCATTGAACTCTATTACCAGCCCGTTTTATTTTTCATTTTGAGACAGGGTGTCTAAACTGCTCTGGTTGGCCTTGAACTTATGATCCTCTTATTTCAGTCTTCCAAGTAGGTGGGATTACAGGTATGTACCACCAAAACCTGGCAAAAATACAGGCTTATTTAGCTCCCAATTCTGTAGGCTGTGAAGTTCAAGGTTGAGGGGCTGCATCCAGTGAGGGACTCCTTATTGGTAAAGTATCTGTAGAGTCCCAAGGTGGCATAGGGCATCACATGGAGAGAGACCACATTCAAGAGACAGAGAAAATATGGCTTTTGTAACAGAACCACCTGTGAGAGAACCCATTAACCCATCAACCCCTTAATACATGATTAAGCCCTCATGGCCTAATGACCTCAAATACCATTAAACAATGACTTTTGGGATTAAGTTTCTAACACGTGAATTGTGGGAGACAAACCTTCAAACTATAGCACTAACCTTACCCTCCATTTCTGTATTTTAAAGATCAAGACTCTCAGGGGCTGGGATTATGGCGCAGTGGTAGCATGCTCACCTAGCACACATAAGGCACTGGGTTCGATCCTTAGCACCACATAAAAATAAAATAAAGATATTTTGTCACCTACAACTAAAAAATAAAACATTAAAAAAAAAAAAAAGATCAAGACTCTCAGGTGCTCATCTGGCAATTTCCAAGCAGTTGATCTTACCTTAATTAGAATTTAATGACTTTCATCTAGACTTATCTCCTCACAAAGCCTATATTTCTTATGTGATTTCAATTTCTGATAATTTTACTGACAAAGAAGTGTTGGAATTATATCCTCTACATTAATGGGAACATCTGGAAAATACAAAGTAAGCTGCAAGGAAAGCCTGGCCTTTTGTGGGACCCTAAAAATGGCATATTTCTCTTTTCACTATTATTCATACACACTAACATTGTTTTAAAATTCAACATTCACATTACTGTGCCTGGAGGAAGGTCTGTTTGGTAAAGTAATTATACAAATGAAAAAAAAAAAAACAAAAAAAAACCCCAGGAAATAAAGCTGAGTGACACCATATATAGAAAGGTAATGAACAGAGGAGGAAGAATGTACCATCTTCTAAATGAGTGGAAGAGGCAAAGTCTTTGAGGGTTGCAACGAGGCAGGAGGACCTCCCTGTAGGCTGTGGTAGCTTGAATGACTGTGTAGAGGAGACAGGCCCTGATGGGGCCTATCTGCAGAAGGAAGTGAGGAAGGGGTCCAAGCAATGCAAGGAGAAGCCTGGCCTTCTTGCGAGGGGACGTGGGGGCAGGAGGCCAAGATAGCTTGAGAGAAGGACTGAAACCTTGTGAACAGTAATAACAGCTTACTAGTCGACAGTTTTGGAGTTCTTTTCAGTGCCTGATAACATTTTAACACACTTTATGTACCTTATTCTTTCTAATGCTTATCTGTGACCTTGGGAAGTAGTTGATGTTATACTCATGGCACAACTGAAGCTCAGAGAGGCTAAGTCACTTTCCTAGGGTGTCCCAATCAGTTCTGAAACCCATGTTCTTAATCACTGACTGCTTCCTGTGGACAAGGTATGTAGGCCAGGCTGGCAGGAGGTAAGATCTCTTGGCACTTAGAACACTGGGGAACTCAAGGCCTTAGCAGAAGGAGGAGGTGTTGGTCACCATTTAAGTTTTCCTGGCCTACAGGCAGTCCTGGACTGCACTGACCCTGATAATTGAGGGCTGACATTTAGGCTTATGGCACTATGAAGAATGAGTGCTTACCTGCCAGGTAACTCTTTCTCTGGAAAATGAAACCAGAATAACTCCACTGTGGTTTCCTCAAGGAGAGTGTGGAAGGATTTTACCAGTGGGAAATATTTCCCAGGTAAAGGAAAGCAGAGAGAGAATGGAAGGGAAGTCTGAGAGTAGCCTCTGAGAAGACAAAAACAATAATGTGCACAACAGGAGAGGAAGGGAGGAGGACATGGGTAGAAGTGAAACCTGGGTTTCTCTCCTACTTGCGTATGTGGCGTGTGAGGTGTGTGTAAGCTGCAGGCCTTTGCAGCCAAGAAAGCCTGTTGTAGTGTTAGCCGCTAATGAAGGCAGGGAATGCCTGCCAGCATCATCTCTGAGGGTTGTGGCTGGCAAAACCTGATTTTTCTACACTACCACTGAGTGGTTTTTTTGCCACTCTTAATGACAGGCTATACCCTCCAGTGTTGCAGCAGACCCCAGAAGCTTACTGCCAACTTTCTTCCAGGTTATTATCTCATGAATTCAAAGAATGAAATCCACAGATGATGAAGAGCAAGTGCAAAAGAGTAGGAAGAAAAGACAGAGCTCTCACAGGGTGAGAGGGACCAGAGAGGGGTTGCTGCTTGAGTATGCTAGTCTAGGGGTTTGTATAGCACTTGGGTCATGCTATTGGTCCAAATTTATGCTAATTAGTGTTTGGAAAAATACTAATGCTATTGGTTAACCCTTAAGTCTGAACTTCCATTCAGGTCCACTCTACTTCCCTTTTCTCGCTGCTTGTCTGCAATCCCAGCTTCCCAAGTAGTTGAGGTTGGTGGATCAATGGTGATCGGGGATTCAGAGCTGTACCTCTGTGTGGAGCAGGCAACTGCACTGGGCCCAGCCAGGCTGCTGCAGTGTGACAGGTCAATGCACCCTTGGTTGCCTCAGTCCTGGACTGCTGAGACTCAGACAACCAGATGTAAGCCAGGTTTTATTTGTTTATTCATTTTATTTGTTCTAATTATACATAACAGTAGAATGCATTTTGGCATATTGTACACAAATGGAATACAACTTCTCATTCCTCTGGCTGTACATGGGGCAGAGTGACTCCAGTAGGGTAATCATACATGTATATAGAGTAATAATGTCTGTCTCATTCTACTGTTCTTCCCATCCCCCTAACTCCACCCCTCCTTTCACTCCCCTCTACACAAACCAAAGTTCTTTCATTCTTCCCTATCCTCCTGCCCCACTATGGATCATCAACCACTTATTAGAGAAAACATTTGCCTTTTGGTTTTTTGAGATCGGCTTATTCCACTTAGTATGATATTCTCTAGTTCCATCCATTTACCTGCAAATGCTACAATTTTATTCTTCTTTAAGGCTGAGTAATATTCCATTGTGTATATATACCACAGTTTCTTTATCCATTCATCTATGATGAAGGGCATCTAGGTTGGTTTCACAGTTTAGCTATTGTGAATTGAGCTGCTATAAACATTGATGTGGCTGTGTCACTATAGTATGCTGATTTGAAGTCCTTTAGGTATAAACATAGGAGTGGGATAGCTAGGTCAAATGGTGGTTCCATTCCAAGTTTTCTCAGGTATCTCCATACTGCTTTCCATAGTAGTTGCACCAGTTTGCAGTCCCGCCAGCAATGTATGAAAATACCTTTTTCCCCAAATCTTCATCAACACTTATTATTACTTGTATTCTTTTTTTAAATTTTTTTTTTAGTTGTAGATGGACACAATATCTTTGTTTTATTTATTTATTTTTATGTGATGCTGAGGATCGAGCCCAGTAACACATGCATGCTAGGCAAGTGCTCTACCACTGAGCTATAATCCCAATCTCCTATTACTTGTATTCTTGATAATTACCATTCTGACTGGAGTGAGATGAAATCTTAGAGTAGTTTTGATTTGCATTTCTCTAATTACTAGAGATGCTGAACATTTTTTCATATGTTTGTTAATCAATTTTATTTCTTCTGTGAAGTGTTTGTTCAGTTCCTTAGCCCATTTATAGATTGCATTATTTGTTGTTTTGGTGTTAAGTTTTTGAGTTCTTTATATATGAAGTTCTTTATAGATGTGTATGGTAAAGATTTTCTCCCATTCTGTAGGCTCTGTCTTCATGTTATGAATTGTTTCCTTTGCTGAGAAGAAGCTTTTTAGTTTGAATCCATCTCATTTATTGATTCTTGATTTTACTTCTTGCGGCAAGCCAGGTTTTAAAATGGACAGTGTATAAAAGCACTTATTGGTTCACTTGCCTATATTAGACCTATGTAAGCTCTCATTTAGAAACTTTTGTATAATACTTAGACAAAGCTAAAGCATTTAGTTCTCATGTGTATACACATCTCTGGCCACATATATTTAGGGTGTCCACCTATTATAATAACCTAAAATAATAGTTGTATATTTAACCAGTTATAGAGTAATTGTTTAAAAGACCTTAAAACAGGTACAAACCCTAATTTTTTAAAAAATATTTATTTATTTATTTTTTAGTTTTAGGTGGACAGAATATCTTTGTTTTTTTTTTTTTATGTGGTGCTGAGGATCGAACTCAGTGCTAGGCGAGCACACTACCACTGCGCCACAATCCCAGCCCCCAAACCCTAATTTTTAAAGACCTAGTTTTTCTAGGTAATAAAACCTAACAGACACAGCAATTATCTTGATAAATAAGCATTGAATATCTCATTTAACAAAAATTTGTGAAGAAAAGTTTAGTTAAAAACTTTGTTACCCATGAAAACCAAGATATTAGCAAGCCTAGTTAATATATATACACATATATTTTTTGGTACCAGTGATTGAACTCAGGGGTACTTGACCACTGAGCCACATCCTCAACCCTATTTTGTGTTTTATGTAGAGACAGAGTCTCACTGAGTTGCTTAGTGGCTCCCAAAGTGCTGAGATCACAAGTGTGCGCCACCGCACCTGGCTAGCCTAGTTAATATTTTAAGCCAGTTATTCCTGGACCTGCATGGGTCCTGTAGTGCACATGTGAGAAAGGTGTTTTTAGCAGAGGAATAGAGGAAGAGATGCTTGGCTCATGCTTTGGGGGTTAATGGGTTGTCTCTTTTCCAAAGACCTTGGATCAGACTAAGACTTCATCTCATGATCCAAGATATATCAGTTGGAGATACATCCAAAAATATATCCTGCCTGGAGGCTGGAGGGGATTTTTCTCTGGATCATCTCATGATCCAGATATATCACCATTGGACCCAGTCAGTGAAAGTGAAAGAAAGAGGTTGGGTCAAACTGTTCCACTGAGAGAAGCTAAAGCAGAGCTGAAGTTTCTCCAAGGCAGGACTTGTTAAGAACAGTCTTCTGTCAGCGATGAAGGGGATTGATCAAGCTTCCTTCAGTAAGACTGTCACCTGTGTCTTTAGACTGGTGGCTGTGCTAACTGCTTTTAACTGGCCTACAGGTGCCTAGTATTTCTTTTTTTTTGTGCAGAGGTAGATTTTTCTGAAAGGAGTATAGAACTCCAGGAAAAAAATGATAGTTCCATTGGTCTGTTTCACTCACCCTTCCAAAGGGCCCACGTTGGGCACCAAAAGATGAAACCAGTTTCTCTTCTTCTTCTGACAAATGGGGTCTGTGTAAGCTGCAGGCCTCTGCATCCAAGAAAGCCTGTTGTGGTGTTAGCAGCTAATCAAGGCAGGGGATACCTGCCAGCGTCATCTCTGAGGGTTGCAGCTGGTAAAGCCCTATCCCTCTCCACTACCACAGGGACATGATTGTTACCCTCAAAGAAGGACAGAGGCTGGAGAGAAACAGTTCCTGCTATTAAAGATCTAAAATGACAGAGGGGTTAATAGTAGCTGAGAGGCAGCTTTCTTTGAAAAACATGGCTACTGAAAGGAATTCCTCTGCATTGCACTTCGCAGTTTGCCAAGGGCTTTTCTATCTGTTATTTATTTGGACATCAACGCTGTTTGACAAATCATTTTTATTTAACAGGGTAAGAGGAACTCTAGTGAACAGGCCTTGGGATGTGGTGGTCAGGTTTAGGAGGGTGGGATCACTCTACGGTTCTATGGTCAGGTCTGTCTCTTGGTGAGCCCGAGTCCTGGGGCTGTGAACTTCACCAGTGCTTCCCACACCATGTAGGTGGGACGGGGTGGCTGGGGGTGCTGGGGTTGGGCATTTCCTCCCCTGGTTTGGCCAGGCTCTGATAAACCCCAGTAGGTTAGGCCCTGGCAAGAAGTTTCTCCAAGGCAGGACTTGTTAAGAACAGAATGTTCCCTTAGGTTTCAGAATGGTTCCTTTCCCCTCCCCTGCCTGGAGGCTGGAGGGGATTTTTCTCTAATCTTTCCCATGAGAATCTGGAGGAAAAACTTACAAGCTGTGGGGCCACCCTATGACTGGGCACTAGAGTTCTTGACTCAAGACTTGTCCACAATGAGCCTTTAGCGATTCAGTTTTCCTATCCCAGAACTGGCTGCTCCTGAGGGTTTGGCTGTGGTAAATTGTGATTCTCTTCTCTGTCTCTCTAATTGTGGAGGCAGCTGTTTGCCCTGTCGCTTTGCCTCTTTGACAGATCTAAGAAGAGCTGTTGATTTTTCAATTTGTTCAGTTTTTTACTTGTGAGGATGGAGTGGCAGCTTCCAAGAGCCTTATCACAAGCAAGGGGCTTTGTAACATTGTCATTGCAATAATCATATTCTGTTCTTTCTGGCCCAGTTTTTTTTTTTCTGGCCCATTTTTTACTCAGACTAACTGAGCCACTACCATGTGTCAGATGCATTCTAAGTGCTCCACCTGCACTATTAATAACTCTGCAAGGGTAATTCAGATTTAGTTTGGGTTGCCTAGAAGCAGAGTACATCAGTGTTTTGTGTACATGAGACTTATTAAAAGAACACTTTAGGAAAATCGAATAAGGGGGGGCTGGGATTGTAGCTCAGTGGTAGAGCACTTGCCTCGCATGCGTGAGGCCCTGGGTTCGATCCTCAGCACCACATACAAAGCAATAAAATAAAGACATTGTGCCCATCTACAACTAAAACAAAAAATATTTTAAAAAAAATCTAATAAGGGGAAGAGGGAAACAAAATATGGCAAAAAAGTCCTACCCAGGATGGGACTTCAGCTGTAGTCTCAGCTTGATTCATGGGAGCTCTGGAGTGTGAATTGCACTGTTTCTTGTTGAGAAAGCGAGTAGGGTTTTTGTACCCTAGCTACATTATTTACAAACCATGGTGAGGGCCTTAAAACTTGTTCCATTTTACAGATGAAAAAATTGAGACACAGAGTTGTTGTACCAGAGATCATTCTTATTTTCGGATGAGGAAATTGAAGGTCAGATACAGTACTTGTCCCCTCCCTCCCACTCCTAGCCAGGTCCTGGGATTCTTTTTCCTACAATGTCTTTCTCTGTTAAATCGACCAGAAGTTTTCTTCACTGACCATATGATATATGGGGTGGGGGACAATGGGGGGAAGCAATCACCTGATTTAGGCACATATCACTTGAGATGTATAGAGTACTTACCTGAATTTTTTATTTTATTTCATTTTATTTTTTAAAATTTAAAAAAATTTGTTCTAATTAGTTATACATGACAGTAGAATGCTTTTCATTTCATTTTACACAAATGGAGCACAACCTTTCATTTCTCTGGTTAAACACAATGTATAGTTGCACCATTTGTGCAATGTACCTGGGGTAATGATGTCCTTCTCATTCCACTGTCCTTCCCATTCCCACACCCCTCCTTTTCTCCCTCCCCTTTGCCCAGAGTTCTTCCATTCTCCCCACATCTCCTCCCCCCATTTTGGATCAGTATCCACTTATTGGAGAAAATATTCAGCCTTTGGTTTTTTGGGATTGGCTTACTTTGCTTAGCATGATATTTTTCAACTCCATCCATTTACTTGCAAATGCCATAATTTTATTCTTTTTTAATGCTGAAAAATATTCCATTGTGTATATATACCACAGTTTCTTTATCCGTTTATCTAGGTTGAAGGGCATCTAGGTTGGTTCCATAGTTTAGCTATTGTGAATTGAGCTGCTATAAACATTGATGTGGCTGCGTCACTGTCGTATGCTGATTTGAAGTCCTTTGAGTACACACTGAGGAGTGGGATAGCTGGGTCAAATGGTGGTTCCATTCCAGGTGTTCTGTGATATCTCCATACTGCTTTCCAGATTGGTTGAACCAATTTGCAGTCCCACCAGCAATGTATGAGCATGCCTTTTCCCCCACATCCTCGCCAATACTTATTGTTGTTTGTATTCTCGATAACTGCCATTCTGACTGGTGTGAGATGAAATCTTAGAGTAGTTTTGATTCACATTTCTCTAATTACTATAGATGTTGAACATTTTTTCATATATTTGTTGATCGATTGTATATCTTCTTCTGAGAAGTGTCTGTTCAGTTCCTTAGCCCATTTATTGATTGGGTTATTTGTTTTTCTGGTGTTAAGTTTTTTGAGTTCTTTATATATCCTAGAATTAGTGTTCTATCTAAAGTGTGTGTAGTAAAGATGTTCTCCTACTCTGTGGGCTCTCTCTTCACATTATCGATCATTTCCTTTGCTGAGAAGAAGCTTTTTAGTTTGAATCCATCCTATTTATTGAATCTTGATTTCATTTCTTGTGCTTTAGGAGTCTGGTTAAGGAAGTCAGAACCTAACCTGACATGATGAAGATTTGGGCCTACTTTTTCTTCTATTAAGCTCAGGGTCTCTGGTCTAATTCCTACGTCCTTGATTCATTTTGAGTTGATTTTCATGCGTGGTGAGAGTGATTTAATTGTATTTTGATGCATATGGATTTCTAGTTTTCCCAGCACCATTTGTTGAAGAGGCTACATTTCCTACAATATATGTTTTTGGTGCCTTTGTCTACTACAAGATAACTGTATTTATGTGAGTTTGTCTCTGTGTCTTCTATTCTCTACCATTGGTCTACATGTCTATTTTGGTGTCAATATCATGCTGTTTTTGTTATTATAGCTCTGTAGAATAGAGACTTTCATCTTGTTTGTTAGGTTGATTCTCAAATATTTTATTTTTTTGAGGCTATTGTAAAAGGGATAGTTTTCCTGATTTCTTTTTCAGCTGATATATCCTTGGTGTATAGAAATGCAATTGATTTATTGCTATTGATTTTAAACTCTGCTACTTTTATGAATTTGTTTTATAAGTTCTAGGAGCTTTCTAGTAGACTTTTTTTGGGTCTTCAAACGTGGAATCATGTCATCAGCAAATAGGGAGAGTTTGAGCTCTTCTTTTCCTTTCTGATCCCTTTAATTTCTTTCTTTTGTCTGATTGCTTTGGCTAGGATTTCAAGGATTATGTTGAATAGGAGTGGTGAAAGAGGGTATCCTTGTCTTGTTTCAGTTTTTAGAGGGAATGCTTCAGTTTTTCTTCATTTAGAATGATATTGGTCTTGGGTTTAGCATATATATAGTTTTCACAATGTTGAGGTATGTTCCTACTATCTCTATTTTTTCTAGTGTTTTGATGTTTTGAACATGAATGGATGCTGACTCTTTTTTTTTTTTGGTACTGAGAATTGAACCCAGAGGTGCTTAACGACTGAGCCACATTTCCATCCCTTTTTTTATATTTTATTTAGAGACAAGGTCTTGCTGAGCTGCTTAGGGCCTTGCTAAGTTGCTAAGGCTGGCTTTGAACTCATGATCCTCTTGCCTCAGACTCCCAAGCTTCTGGGATTACAGGTATGCGCCACTGCATCTGGCTTGAATGCTGAATTTTTTCAAATGCTTTTTCTGTGTCTATTGAGATAATCATGTGATTCTTGTCTTTAAGCCTATTGATGTGGTGAATTATGTTTATTGATTTCCATATGTTGAACCAACCATGCATCCCTGGGATGAACCCCACTTGATCATGGTGCACTATCTTTATAATATGTTTTTGTATGTGATTTGTCAGTATTTTATTGAGATTTTTTTGTGTCGATTTTCTTCAGGGATATTGGTCTGAAGTTTTCTTTATTTGATGAGTCTTTGTCTGGTTTTGGTATTAGGGTGATACTAGGCTCACTTATCTGAATTTTTAAAATCATATGATCAAAATGGGAAAACTTATCTAGTTTATAGGGGAGTGGTCCTAGCTTTTACTTAGATATACTTTAAATTACTGGCTGAATTTCTCTCAAGTGAATGCATTTACTGTTTTTTTTTTTTAATTGCAAAGTTGTGATAACAACATCCTGCCACTGAATTCCTACTTACAGAACAGTTAAGGATTCTATAGGGAGAGCTTATACATGGAAGGAATTCAGGTTGTTTTTACAGAGAATTAGACAGGCAATTACTTATTACCTTTATTAACCTTCTGGAAGAAGATATGTAAGATCCTCCTGAGGCAGGAGGATCACAAGTTTGAGGCCAGGTAGGACAATTTAGGAAGACCCTGTCTCAAAATTTAAAAAAATGAAAACAGCTGGGGTTGTAGCTTGGTTATAGAACACTTGCCTAGCATGCCTGAGGCTCTGGGTTTAATCCTTAGTTCCATAAACAAAAGAGTTCTGGAAGAAAAGGACTTACAAGTTAATGAAGAGATTATAAACTTTAGCAGGAAAGAAGGAAAAATGTGGGGAAAGGTTATTGGTTTGGGGAAAACTAACTTGAAATGGAGTTTTATTTTTTTAATAGTGAGCTTTTTGGAATTAGTTTCTTGAAAATTTTGGGAATGTAAGATGAATGCAGCCGGGCATGGTGCCGAAAGCCTGTAATCCCAGCACTTTGGGAGGCTGAGACAGGAGAATCACGAGTTCAAAGCCAGCCTCAGCAATGGTGAGGCGCTAAGCAACTCAGTGAGACCCTGTCTCTACATAAAACACAAAATAGGGCTGGGGATGTGGCACTCATTGGTCGAGTGCCCCTGAGTTCAATCCCCAGTACCAAAAAAAAAAAAAAGATGAATGCAAACAAAAAAAAGTTTGCACGGAAGCAGAAATAGCACAGACTACTGAAATGTGTGGTCTACATTTAATGCTTTTGTTCCCCAATTTCTGTTAAATACTCCTAAGCCCATATCTTCCTAGTCATTTGCTGGTTGCTTTCAAATTCATTCTTTATTCTTTCCCTGCTCTGTCTGCATCAAACCCGGATTTCTGTTTTGTTTCATTTTGCAGTGCTGGGAATGGAACCCGGGCCTTGTGTACACAAGGGCAAGTGCTCTACCACCGAGCCACACCCCAACCCCCAAACCTGGGTTTTTGAGTATGTTTAGCCAAAGAGAAGAGTTGGTGGAAATGCCGGGTGGTTTCTGATGGTGTCTCCATCTATAATCTCAGGTCCTATAGACTATGCCTTTTTTCTGTAGGTCCCAGCCTCTGCCCTTTTGGTCCTAGACTGTACTTGTTCGACTTCCTACTTGTAGTCTTGGCTTCTAGGCTTTGGTATCACCCCTCCTTTTTGTGTCTCATTAGCCCCAGCAGAGGCAAAACCTCTGGTATTGCTAATCTCATCTCGTTGTTCATTTGATTTTTTTAGTTCTTCTGTTGCATGGTTAACCAATTCCCTGTATTAAATTTCCCCCTGCTTACATTGCCTCCCCTCGATTTTTAATTATTTGTTCTGTTTATTATTATAGCTCTGTTCTCACCATGTTTTTTCCCTCCACAGTCTTTTAACTAAATGAATTAATCTCCTTCTTTCTTTTCTTTTCTTCCCTCCCTTCCTTCCTTCCTTCCTTCCTTCCTTCCTTCCTCCCTCCCTCCCTCCCTCCCTCCCTTCCTTCCTTCCTTCCTTCCTTCCTTCCTTCCTTCCTTCCTTCCTTCCTTTCTCTCTCTCTCTCTTTCTCTCTCTCTCTCTCTTTCTTTCTTTCTTCTCTCTTTCTTTCATACTGGAGATTGAACTCAGGGGCACTCGACCACGAAGCCACGTCCCCAGCCCTATTTTGTGCTTTATGTAGAGACAGGGTTTCACTGAGTTGCCTAAGGCCTCACTGTTGCTGAGGCTGGCTTTGAACTTGCAATTCTCCTGTCTCAGCCTCCCAAAGTGAGGGGATTACAAGCGTGCACCACTGTACCTGGCTCTCCCATTTCTTTAGCCTTCATCTTTGCCTCACATATCCTTGTTTTTAGTACCATCTTTCTGCCTTTCTAGAGGATGCTCCCACCTGCAATATTGCAGATCTTGATGCCCTAAGTTATTTAGAGAGCTGAGAGGACAAAGCAGATAGTGGGGGTCTCCTTTGCTCATAGATGTATGAAGATTTAAAATCAGTGGCAGGGAATAGCAGTAAGTATAATGAATACTGTGGGTAAGTCACAGGAAATTTAGATCATTTTTCTGCTTTTCACCTGCATGGCTCTGGTCCAGAATCTCAAGCTGAAATGCTACAGGCAGGTAACATAATTGAGTGAAGTGAGCTGGATAAAAGAAAAATGGTCTCTTAATTTATTTTCTTTTGACATAGAAATGCTTTCTGTGCATATTAAAACACAGACATAGTTTTCTTTTTTTTTTTTTGTGAGGAAAAAAATGCTGTCTTTCATTTTTTCAGGAAAAATTCTGCTCCTTTGACTACTTTTTGTTTTCCCACTTAGTGGAGGCATAAATACAGAAAAGTACTTTTCTACAATAAGAAAACACTCCTGCAAGCCTAATGGCGATGGACAACTCAAAGGTAAAAACGTGCCCTTAACCTCAGTGTTAGACATGTGTGAGAAGGTGGAAGGGCCTGAGAGAAGCTGGAGAGGGTGAACCTGCACCCAAAGGGGTGTAGGTTCTCAGCTCCAGTTGAGTGTTGTCCTATGGAAATGGATCTGGTGTTGCTACATCTTTAAATTTTTTAAAGAAGCCAGAAATATATATTTTTAGGTGATGTTTCTTGACTTGAAAATACTTGGGAATATTCCATATCTGATACAAAAACATATTTACACCTGTGTTGTATGGGCCAAATAAAACATGTCTACCCGGCTGAATTTGTCTTGTGGGCTTACAATTTGTTTTGTGACTTTTGTTCTAGTTCCAGCCTGCATAGTAAGCCTCAATTCTATTTCTTTGAATCAGTGTCTCTGAGCTGAAGGCTCACAAGGGTATTACCTGCTATGGTCTGAGTATTTGTGTCACCCTCAAAATTCATAGGTTGAAACCTAATCACCAATGAGATGCCTTAGGAGGTAGGGCTGTTGGGAGGCAATTAGGTTATAAGGACTCCACCCTCATGAATGAGATCAGTGTCTTTATAAAGAGGTCCCAGAGATCACCTTTTCCCTTTCACCACATGAGGACACAGTGAGAAGCCATCCATAAACCAGTTAGAGGTTTCTCATCAGATACCAAATCTCTGATGCCTTGATCTTGGACTTCCTGGCCTCCAGTAGGAAATACATTTCTGTTGTTTATAAGCTACCCAGTCTAAGGCATTTTGTTACGGAAGCCCAAATGCACCAACACACTGCCCCGGCTTTCCCTTAATCCTCGTTAACTCTATAGGATGTTTGTTGTTTCTTCTGCCATATCCACTCTTTAGCCTTCCTCCTAATCTCTGTCCTGGGAGTTTGACTGAGATTTATTGCATTAATAGCCTTTCAATCTGGCTTCCTATTGGGTTCAGTCAGCAAGAGGCACAGGTGGGACACAGTGGGAGAGTGACATCTCGAAGTCCACTGCTCTCATGACTAGGCAGTCAAGATCATTCCTCTTGGACTATGGCTGTGGCTGTCACTGACCAGATTATAGATGGAGTCATGTTTCAACCTGCTATCTAAGAAAGCTAAATCTATACTTCTTCAGCCACATATATATATATATATATATTTTTTGGTACTGGGGATTGAATCTAGGGGCACTTTTACCTGGCCTCTTTTATTTTTCATTAAAAATTTTTTTTTAGTTGTAGATGGACACAATATCTTTATTTATTTATTTTTACGAGGTGCTAAGGATCGAACCCAGTGCTTCACACGTTTGGGGGCAAGTGCTCTACCACTGAGCTCCAGCTCCAGTCTTTATTTTTCATTTTGAGACAGCATCTTGCTAAGTTGCTGAGGCTGGTCTTAAGCTTGTGATCCTCCTGCCTCAGCTTCTCAGTTGCTGGGATTACTGGTGTGCACTACCATACCTGGTGGTAGCTACGTTCTCAACCATTCTTTGCAAAGAGTCTTCTGGTTGCAACTATTATCCAAAGTACAAATTTGCTTTTCATTGATTTCTCTTGCCCAGGATTGTCACATTGGAAGACAAGACCTTATGTCTCATTGGCTTCTCTTCCTCTAGCTTTTAAAAAATGTAACAGTGCAAAAAATTAGCATGTTTTTTTTTGCAGTTAGGAGTTCTAGATGAGTAGAAGGTTACTTTTACATCTTTAAAGTAGTATCTGAAGTTCATAAACACACTTTGTCTTTGCCTCTATTCCCTCATTTCTCAAAGCAGAATAATAATGATCAAAAAATTTTGGTTATGTTATTATGAAGCCCTCTTAATTTCTGTCTGCTTTCTCCCTTTGTGGTCATCTCCACTCTCTTGATCTCTTATTCTTCTACCATCCATCAGCCCCTTCCTTTCTTTATCATTTCAGATGAAATGTCACTGTGTATTCATCCTTCAATCTCTTGATAGCATCCTTAATTCCTCTGTTTCCTTGTTGTATGTAATAACACCTGCCCTACAACCTGAATCTTTTTTCTTCTCCTTCTCCTTCTTCTTCTCCTTTGTACCAGGGATTGAACCCAGTGGTGCTTAACCAGTGAGCCACATCTGTAGCCCTTTTAAATATTTTCTCTAGAGGCAGGGTCTCACTGAGTTGCTTTAGGAGTTTGCTAAGTTGCTGAGGCTGACTTTGAACTCGCAATCATTCTGCCTCGGCTTCCTGAGCTGCTGGGATTATAAAGTGTGTGCTACCGTGCCTGGCATAGCTCGTATCTTCTTTTTAAAAAAAATTTTTTTTAGTAGTTTATGGACCTTTATTGTATTCATTTATTTATATGTGGTGCTGAGAATAGAACCCAGGGCCTCACACATGCAAGGCAAGTGCTCTGCCACTGAGCCACAACCCTAGCCCCCAGCTCATATAGCCTTTACATCTAAGATACTCCAACTCCAAAACCTGAGATTTTGAGAGGTGCTGGAGGTAGGCATACATGAGCGTACTGTGTAGATGTAGGTTAATGGAGTGCACATTTTCTTCAGTCCTCTCCTGTTCTTCCCAGGTTCCCATTTGCATTCTAGCCACCTCACTTTCTATAGGCAATCTTACTATTTTCCAGGGAAGAGATAGACAGCAATTATTCCATATACACATCTGTCTGCATTGGCGCCAGGCTGCACGCTCCATCCTCATGCTTTGATGGCGAGTCTCTGTGCACAGCTCATCCTTGAGCTGAAGTGCTACCTCTCCAGACACCTCCTTACCTGTCTCCCTGGAATTTGCACCACTCCTTATTTCAGTGAAGTGCATTATGAAAGCCCAAGTTCTGTGGGTAAAAAATCTGGGCATCAATCTAAATTCCTCTTTAACTTTTCTGATACTCTTCCAATTAGTCTTTTCTATTCTATTTAAAAATATATCTCTGGTACTTATCACCTCCTCTCCACAACCATTGCTTCTTCTTTCTGAGTTTAGATCCTCCTGATTTCTCTGTTAGAAGATTTCTAAAGCTGTGTGACCTGCCTCCCTGAGACTGCCAGACCTGCTCAAAGCTTCAGGATTCCCTGATGGGCGGACACACACCTGCCAAAGCATAGTGTTCAAGCCTCCCAAGAAACGAGCCATGGAAAGCTTTTGCTCGAGAAAAAATCACTTCCTTGACTTATTCAGAGATCAAAGAGTCCAATACAACCACAGACTGGAGAAAAAAAAAACTGGCTCCATTGCTGTTAAAACCCACTCAAAGGCTTAGGCTCCTTAAGCTCCCTGCAGGGTGATCTTAGAATTTCCCCAGAGGTAGACCCGACTAGAGTCTGTCTGATAGTTCAGATTTTTCACATTTCGCTATTTTCCTTTTAGTGGGGAAAACAGCTCATGAACATAACTTCTTTAATGTTTTGCTCTTTTTTCCCCTTAGTTTACTAAATCTTTTCCTGTTTCCCATCCTTCTTTCAACTGTCAATGTGATCATTGCTATATTTAATTGGATTCCTTTCCCTCTCAACTCCCACAGGCAGCACTTGGCCAAGAACTTAAAGAGGAGCTGTGGGCACTGGGACCAGGGAAAGTGTTATGTGCAGTTCCTGCTGTTCAAACTTGAGGGCTCTGTCTTACCCATTCTCGCATCATTGGGCAAATCTCTAAGCTTCAAGTTTTGGCTCATGCATCTCTTCTGTGACCCTTAGGTAGGTGTGCCCTCCAGTGTTCCCCAGATGTTGTACAGACCTCCTCTGCCCTCCAGCAATCACTGAATTCTCATTCTTCAATGCCTGTGTTTCCCCAAGGCACTATAAGCTCTGTGAGGACAGGGGTATGTCTGTTTTTCTTGGTGTTCTCAGGGTCAGGCATGTCCTAGGCCTTTATTAAAGTTTGTCAAATGAACAAGTCAAACTTCACATCCCCACCCATTTGCAATGCAAAGAATAAACCATCAAAAAAATTGGTTTTCTACCAAATGCCAAATGTTCTCTTTGACAGGTGGATGCTGATCCATAATGTGGGGGAGGACATGGGAAGAATGGAGGAACTTTGGTCACAGGGGTGTGATGGGGGAGGGGGCAGGTGGACGGTAAAGATGGTGGAATGAGATGGACATCATAGCCCTAGCTTTATGTATGACTGCATATATGATGTGATTCTACATCACATACAGCCAGAGAAATGAAAAGTTGTGCTCCATCTGTGTACAATGAATCAAAATGCACTCTGCTATCATGTAAACCTAAATAGAATAAATAAATTAAAAAAACTGGATTTCTCATTTGTATCATCAGATAGATTGTTCATCACCTGATTAAAAATGTTCAAACTTTCCTTTTTTTCATTTCCCAGGACCAAAAAGTCAAAAGTCTTTATTTTCCCTCGCTTTTTTCTTAAATGGCCTGGGATCCACTCCTTATTGTCTCTAACAATGCTACCACACTTGTCCAGGTTCTGGTTTTCTTTTACCAGAAAACAATTAATTAATTAACTAATTAATTTTTGGTTATGCCCTGCTGTCTTAATCCATTCAGGTTGCCGCAGATTGGATGGCTTAAATAACAGACATTTATTCTCACAAATCTAGAGGCTGGGAAGTCCAAGATCATTCTTGGATCACCTTCCTAAGGCCTTATATTTTAATACCATCCTATTTGGAGCTGTACCAGTTCTGGGGCTATTAGAACTTCCACATATGAATTTGGGGGAGACACACACATTCAGTCTCTAACAACTATTTTAGTGACCACTCTACACTAGGTGCTGATTGGTTTTAAAAATTCTACTCCAGGAATTTAACTTGGAGTTCAGGGATGCCCCAGAGAGTCTTATGGATGGTCTGAAGTCCTGAAATATTCCAGAAATATTATGCAAATTACTCAGTATTTTTTCTGGACAAAAGGTCTACCCTTTTTCTGCTTATGTTTGCTATTTAAATGAATTTATTAAAAAATTTAAAACCTAAATGTATATTACACATATAAATATATAAATTATCTATCTATCTATCTATCTATCTATCTATCTATCAATCATCTAAAATAATGGAAAACAAGGACCTCTATCAGTTATATTAGTTACAATGATACCTGTTATAATTACATATTATAAATTAGATAACACATGAAATTATAACAAAAACTTTGATTTGGAAAAAAGTTTTATTCAAGAATCACATCATACTGGGCCCGGTGGCACATGCCTGTAAATCCAGGACTTTGGGAGTCTGATACTGGAGAATCATGAGTACAAAGCCAGCCTCAGCAATGGTGAGGCACTAAGAAACTCAGTGAAATCCTGTCTTCAAATAAAAACACAAGATAGGGCTGGGGATGTGGCTCAGTGGTCGAGTACCCCTGAGTTCAATTCCTGGTACCAAAAAAAAAAAAAAAAAAAAGGAATCACATCATTTCAAATACTTTCCAAAATAGTTTTCTAGATTACGTCAAAAGAAAGCAAAATCAGTAAGACATTTAAATCATTAAATATGTTTCACTAGTATATGCACACAGAATGCCAAGCAATAGTAGTTAGCCTTGGAATGTGTACTATGTCTTTTTTCCTCAGTACAGCCTCAGCCTAGCACTGTGTACAGGCTATGTCAATAGGCAAAGTTCCACATACATGGGTTTGACATTAGCTGCCTCAATTTATAGCTGTGGTAGTTAATCCACTGGGTTGTCAAATTGAAGTCTGTAGGAAACAGCTCTGGGGCTTGAGGATAGATGTTTGTAAGATGGTCTGATTGTAATATCAGCAACACCAGCAACATCTCCAATTTCTTTTTGGGTCCTCTTCTCGGCTGATATCTGTGAAGTCATGTAAATAGCTGCTGCAGGCGCAGTGGTCAGGCTCCTCCAGGAACCAAGACCTCAGCCTCCTCCTCCACATCCTTATGGACTTAATGTGTAGCTGCCATCTGCACTTGCTTTGAAAGTTCTAGGAATTCTTTTTGTCTTCTATAGTATAAAGACAAGTAGAAGCTACAGCATCATTAATTCTTCTCTTCAGGAGCTCTTTTGTTCATAGCTCGCTTGAATAAATTATTTGTTTGATCAACTGCATTTTGAGGGAGGTTGATTCTTTTTGCCAAAGCAGTGATTTCCTTGAATACATTCATTGCTGCTTGATCACAACTGCTCAATTTACTCTGATTCTGGTACCTAAAATTGCCAAACTCATCCCAACATGCAGTGCCTGTACCTTTGCCAATCATGGTAGACAAATCTATCACTCAAAAGAGGATTCTGGAGGTTAGGGTTGTGGCTCAGAGGTAGAGCACTTGTCTCACATGTGTAAGGCACTGGGTTCGATTCTCAATAGCACATATAAATAAATGAATAAAATAAAGGTTCATCAACGGGGCTGGGATTGTGGCTCAGTGGTAGAGTGCTCGCCTCGCATGCATGAGGCACTGGGTTCGATTCTCAGCACCACATAAAATAAATAAAAATAAAGATATTGTGTCCATCTACAAATAAAACATATTTTAAAAAAAAGACTTTAAAAAGTTTCATCAACAACTAAAAACAACAACAACAAAAAACAAAGAAAAAAAAGAGGATTCTGGGAATCTCCAACTTGAGATAGATCTTTTGTTGCTTTGCCATTACTGAAAGGTCTCCATTCAGATTCCACAAAGTAACCTGATCACCAACAACCCGGTCACCTTCAGGACAGACTGTATTACCAGCTGCGCAGTCCTCTGCTAAACATGTAACTGAATGGCTTGGGCATACAAATATTGGACAAAAATCTGAAAGACTGGTAGACACCATCATTACAAAACTGTTGTGTTGAAAATAGGAAGACATTATGACCTCTGCTGACTTTCAGAGGGGTCTGGGCTGCCTTCAATGGTCTTATCACCTCCAAATTCTTCTCGTCCCAAAATGAGTGTACCTGGGCTGGGGTCCCCTCCTAAAGGATACTGCCTTTATCATGCCAGTGTCTAGTCCAGACATGCCTGTTTCCTTCAGACCTCCTTAAGGAGATCCCTTAAGGAGGCTTAAAAGGCTACTTTTCCAGCCTTATGTTACACTCCTCACTTGTCCTCAGCTCTTTGATCTAGGAGGCCTGATCCCTTCTGTCATAGTCCCAACTCTTTTGCATTCAGGCAGCATTCTGGGCACTGGGGCAGAGTGAGAGGATTCTCTTTTGAACATTCATGGAGCACTATGGGAAAGTGGAGGAAGCTGAGTACATGGGAAGAAATGTACCCAATGGATCCTTTCTTGATCCTGCAGAGGTGGAGTTTAATAGCAGGAGAATTATGGAATGTGTTTTCTGGAGAAGAATCCCTAGAGATCTTGTTTAATCAGCTGAGAGGATGGAAGCAAGCAGTGTTTTGGACCTATCTGTTCATGGAGGATGACAGGAGCACCCAGGTATGGGCAGTGAAAAAGCAGACACTGAGTACAGGTGGATAGAGCTCAGATGAGGATGCATGGGGTACCATTCCAAGGCAGCATCAGGAAGACCAGTAGAAGGTAACTGGTCAGTCAACCAAATAGTATTTATTAAGTAGCTACTTCAGACTTTGCAGAACTCCATTCATTTTAGAAACTGGATTTTAGTCACAAGAAGGAGGACCAAAGGGATGGAATTGATGGTAGAATAATTGGACAATGGGTGGATTATCAAGGCAGGGTCAGTTACAAGGGTCTGGGTAGGAATCTCATTCATGCACAATAAGGCAGGAGCACTACTAGACTTGTAATATGCAAGGCCAGATCTCCTGCTTTAATCCCAATGAATAATGGTAGAATTTCAGGCACCATGGAAGATAAATAATATATTGCATTTATTGAGTGCTAAGTATTATTCAAAACACACCATATGTTTTATTTCCTTTAATCCTCACAACAACCCTATGTACTATCATCTTTTAAAAATTAAAAAAGATTTTTTTCTTCTACATTTTTTAAAAATATTTTTTTAGTTGTAGATGGATGCAATATCTTTATTTTATTTATTTATTTTTATGTGGTGCTGAGGATCGAACTCAGTGACTCACACATGCGAGGCTAGCGCTCTGCCACTGAGCTACAGCCCCAGCCCCTTTCTTCTACATTTTTAAAAATTGTGCATTCTAGTCCCAGTCTTTATATTTCTTTATTTTGAGACAGAGTCTCACTAAGTTGCTGAAATTTTTGCTAAGTTGCCCAGGCTGACCCTGGACCTGCAATCCTCCTGCCTCAGCCTCCCAAATTGATGGGATTATAGGCATTAGCCAGCACGCCTGGCTTCATTCTCACTTTTTAGAGGAGGAGACTGAGGAATGAAATGTTTCGGGAGTAACATATTGAAGGTCTCATGTACATATTTAGTCAGCGATGAAATCGGCATTTGAACCCCAGCTAGCCATTTTGAGCAGGTGACCTCACTTCAGGCCCCCATCCACCTCACAGGCAGTTTCCAGCTCTGCGTATCTGACTCCAGGGTGTGCCGCAGCCTTCAGGGCACAGTGAATGCTCAGTCTGTATTGCTGCCTTACTAAATGTTATTTCTATTGCCCTGACTCCTCCATTGCTGCAGTTCCCTACCCCCACCTCCTACCCTGTGGATGGTCCTGACATTAAGTATTGGAAAGGCAGAGACAGAGTGGGGAAGGCTCAGAGAAAAGCGACAAAAATGATTCAGGAAAGAAAGGGGTTGATGTATGTGGAAAGATAAAAAGAGATATATTCATCTGACTGGGCCAGGTGATGGCTAAGAAAGGATGTGAACACCCGAGAGGGCAAAGAATGGGCTGGATCTGTCTTTGTTTAGGTACTTTACAGCTCCACCATCAATACATGTCTTTCTGTGGTCTCATGCTCAAATCCAACAAGGATTTATTGGGTGTAGGAGACTTTGCTTTTAGATTCAATGCATTTCCAAAGGCTGCGTCTTAAGTGGATCAGTTGAGAGGTAAAAGCCCGAGGGCACTGGCGCTTGTGCCTTCGTCTTAGCTGATGCATTTTGGCATCATTGTTGGAAGTCATCAAATGAGTGGGATAAGATAACAAAGCATGATTTTTATGCCTGAAAGAGACCTTAGAGATCATAAAAATCTTCATTTTATAGGTGTGAAGACTAAAGCTCTAAGTAGTCAGGTGATCTGTGCAAAGTCTTACATAGAAGTTGGTGACAGGGAGGCAGGGAGCCATCCTAATTGGAAAGAACAGCTGGAACCAAAACTGTGGAAAAGAACCAGGCTCAGCCACAACACAGATATTTCAAGGGACTCCTTTGTAGGAGGCCCACCTCTAATCTCCAAGATTTAGCCATAAAAAAGACCGACAAAGATCCTGTCCTCCTAGTGCTTACCTCCATGGTAAATAGGCTGTCATCCCTCCTGGATGTAGACCCAAGCAGCCCAAAGTAAAAACAAAAACAGAACTGTGCCAACTGTTCTTTAATGCATGGCCACTTATCGCAAGTGAACCCTTAATGGAGCCTTTTACTTTATAAATATCTCTGTAAATTCTCTGACATTTGTCCATTTAAGTGATAGTTATCCCTTTCCTTGAATCTGGATGGGATTTTGTTTTCTAGTCTTCCATGGCTAGAACACAGCAGAATGGACACCACATGACTTCTGAGGCCAGTTTAGAAAGGGCCATAAAGATTCTTCTGGTTTCTCTTGGGATGCTGGGAACTTTCAGCTGCTATGTGAAAATATATATATAGGTATATGTATATATACACACATATATATTGCTATACAAATAAAAGTTACTTATCTATATGCATGTATACACACATACACACATGCATGCATGTGCGTGTATGCTGTATATATGCATATATATTAAAATTTAAATAAATAAAAATAAACAGATGTCAAGATATCTCTGAGGAGCGCCAGCTATCACTTTCTCATCACAGGAACCAGACTCGTGTGTGAACAACCCTTCAGGATGACCCTAGCCCCACCCACCATCCGAGTGTGGTCTTATGAGGAACCCTGAATGAAAGCTACCTAGCTGGGGCACACTTGACTCCCAGAGTTATGGGCAAAATAAGTGATTGCTGTTTTTCCAAGTCGCTGTTTTGTGGTGACTTATTATATAGCAGTAGATAATGGGAATACCACCCTTCAGAAGTACTATTTCATGTTTTGTCTTTTCTCAGATCTCTAATACTGTTACTTGTCCCTCAGTTGATAGTTCTTCATTATAATCCATTCAGAAAACAAAAGCAAGTGATCAGAGATTCCTTCACTACCCCTGCCATCCAAACCCACCTCCTTGCCAGCATCTGTACCCAAACTATCCACCCTCCTGTTGTAGGGAATAAGGAGTAAGGTGTCCCTAATTCTACCCAAGGCCAAACCTTCTGCTTGGGCAAATGTCCTCATCTGGGTTGACTGATGGCTCCTGTCCTGAACTTTGAACCTTGAGGTTGTGAGGAGTGTCAGAGAGTTAAGGCTATGTGACTAAGTGGGACATCCGTAGTGGCCATCTGTGGTAATGTCCTGAGTGGTGTGGTTACCATGCTAAGTTCCTGGGGCACTGTGATGCTGGAGCTTGGTGCTGCCTTTCACCCTGGCCAGTTTTCAGGTGGCTCTCCAACCTCCCCACCTACTTTGTGAGCTGTTTGATGCCTTCAGGTGAATTCCTTTTCTGTTTAATGAAGCTAGAATTTTTTTTTTCTTTTGACTAAGAACCCTGATTTATGAGTGATTACTCATTCTACAAAAAGACTTGCCGTGGATCTTCTTTCCTTCCTTTCTTTTCTAAGGAGTATTTCTCTTAAATGTTTATTTTAATATAGAAAGTATAAAGCAGAACACAAAACTGCTTACGCTTCCTAATAACCTTATATAGCTAATTTCTAACTATCAAACAACTAGCACAATTAATATGGTTAGAAAATCCAAACCATTCCAGTAGGTTCACATCAAAAAGGCCGCCTTCTGTCCTACTCCCTTTCTCTAAAGGAAATCACATTTATGTCACGATACACAAACACATTGTATGCTTCTAAATGACACTATTTGTATGATTCATTTATTCATTTTAGGGGCTGGTTTCATTCTGGGGATACACGGGTAAGCAAGACAGGCAGAATTCTATCTTCAAAGAATTTATATTTGTGGGGTATGTGGTAGCCTTCATGAGGCCCCTTTCCTTGTCTGAGTTCTGATCAAATTGAAATATAAAAGGAATGATAGGCAGATGGAGACCATTATTATCTCTATTGTTGCTAAAGGCTATATTCAAACACACAGCCAGGTTCAAACCACATGGACTTAATATGCGTGTCCAGAGTTGGGTGGCTACACCCACTCAGCTATAGGCAAGGCTGATCATAGTGGGGTTCTCCACTGTGAAGGTGGGGGAAATGCCTGGTGAATATATTGCAAGGAGAAAAGAGCTCCTGAACCCTGTGGGCTGCTTTCCTCAAAAAGGTAAAAGGAGCTTGCTGAGCTGAGTATGTCCAGTTATTCTTCTTTAATTCACAGATCACATAAGTCCTATACCTTCCTGGCTTGTGTGCATAAGGGGCAGAGAGGGGCTGGTGGTGTGTCACTATCCAGGCACCCTCTATCCAGAAGGGCATTTTAGGAGGGGCACAAGTATCCTTTCTTCACAAAGAGGAACTATAATAATAATCCAATAACCAAACAAATAAGGGTAAAATTCCTATGTGACAAGTCCCATAAATGAAAGTATATGGTAATTTACTTAATCGTTTATTGATGAACATTTAAGTTGTCCTTTTATTTTCTGTTACAAAAATGCAGAAGTGAACATCCTGGGACACTGATCTGGGTACATGTTTGTCAACTAGCTAGTGATAGGTAAATTCTCAGGAGCACAGTTGCTGGATCAAAGGAAATGTGCATTTCCAATTTCAATAGCTGTAGCCAAATTATTCTCAAGAATAGGAATCCAATATAAATTCCCATTAACAGAGCGTGAAAATAGTTATAGGATAAAACAATGGATGCCCATGTTTGGTTTAAATGATTCAGGTGGCATGTTCATTCTATTCAAAATCATATAAAGTGATAACAGATATGTTTGTAGAACGTTTTCTGAGTACCTTATTCACATCATCTTATTTAACCCTCATTCCTGTGGGGAAAGTATTGTGATTGTCATTTCACAGATGATGACATTGTAGCTAAAGAAGATTATACTGGCCTCAGGAACAAATTGTAAAGGCAGAGTGTCTGAGCCCTGGCAGATCTCAGATCCTTGGGTACCAGTGTCACACTGTAAAAGGCTGTGAAAAAGGAAAAATTGTAATAAAATGGTGGTGCTATCTAAGGATGAATTCTCTTAAGAAAAGGTGCTGCTTTCATGCAAATGCTGCTTATAATAAAGAGCATGAAAGAATCATCAACAATGTGTAGTGTCTATAGGAATTGCTAAATAAAATGTTTTCCAAAGATTTGCATGAAACATCAGCTGGTTTTTGATGCTTGCTGGTTGTTTAAAATGTTTATTCATGTTGAACAATGTTTATTTATTGAATGTACCATCTATTTATATCAAATTATCTCCATAACTGAATATTTATATGAATGTTTTATTGAATATTCCTAAACATTTGCCCAAACCACAACGATTTATTCACAGTTATAAATGTTCACTTCTTTAGAGTAAAAAATTGCTTGAAAGGAACTTAGAAGCAAATTGACATTTCTGTAGTTTGTGAACATCTGCAATGCTTTCTGCACATTAGCTGTTAGATATTTCCGCCTTAGAAAATGGCTGGATATTCTAATTATTTATGTTCAATAAAATATTTAAAATTTACACGGCATCACTTTTATTGTGTCATATAACAGCAGCAGCTCTTGGCTCTAGGACAGGTCAGTGGATGGATTTTGAGATTTTTCAGATATCTCAGCTTTGCGCCAGCATTTAATTAGCTGAGACCCCATTTATTTTGCTGTGCACTCCAGTGCAATGAACATTAGGCCTTAAATAACCCTGGGCTGAACAGATGCCAGTATGAGCTGTGAAAAAAGCAATAAACAAAGTGATATAGTGCCTCACAGTTTTATTCACTGTACTTATGGTTCCAAGGAACCAGATTTGGAAACTTTACTGATATGTATAAGGAATCATTGACCCCTAATTAATGGATACAATTGTACATTTGCTCAGAGAAAGTCGAGCAGTCCAGAAGTCTGAAGGCTCAGGTGGCAAACCTCGATGTTCTCTTCTGTAGGATGGGTTCCAGGGGAGAGTGGGGACCTGAGTGGTGGTCCTCTGGATGTTGACCTCTAGGCTCCCTTTGGCTCTCTATGATTCAGCGACTCTAATGGTTGAGTCCCAAGGCTGAGAGGGACTCTGGGCTCCCTCTCTTTTGAGTGTGCCGGTGACTTTGGTGTTCTAATGAAACTATTTTATGATTTTTGAACAGGGTTGGGCCCAGTTTTCCAGGGTTACATCTTGTGCCCTCTCTCCCTGAGCACATGCACCCATTCATTGTCAGCCTTGACAGTGCCCTGGCTTGGTTTCTACTGTTAAAGTCATACGCATGTTGGGAGGCAAAATGTTGAGCCATTTGGAGGCAAAAGACACACACCTGCCTGCGAGGTGGTTGGGAAGCCTGACTAGATATCCTAACTAGCCATCCTCTCCTCCCCACTCCATTGGAGGGGATGAAAAAATTTTTTTTATTAGTTATTTTATTTAAATGCGTTTCAAGTCATAGTACATAACCTGAGCTCAGTTTTTCCCTTTCTCTGGTTGCAAACCAGATAAAGTCACACCATTAGTGTCTTCATACATGAACCAGAGGTAGTAATGACCATTTCAAACAACCATCATTACTATGCCCATTCCCCTTTCCTTCCTCCCTCCTCCCCCTGCCATGTCTAGAGTTCCTGTATTTCTCCAATGTTTCCCGTTCCCACCCCCCTTATGAATCCTTATCCACTAATCAGCGAGAACATTCGGTATTTGGTTTTTTGGGATTGGCTTACTTCACTAAGCATAATGTTTTCCAATTCCATCCATTTGCCTGCAAATGCCATAATTTTATTCTCTCTTATTGCTGAATAATATTCCATTGTGTATATGTACCACAGTTTGTTTATCCATTCATCTATTGAAGGGCATCTGGGTTGCTTCCATAGTTTTGCAATTGTGAATTGTGCTGCTATAAACATTGAGGTGACTGCTGTATTGTAGTGTGCTGTTT